>CAUJRU010000083.1:1711680-2003717 GCA_963277665.1 Viscum album | reverse complement strand
ACAAGACATGAAAACCATTCTAAAATCTCTTTATTAATATATTTTGTTATATATTTCTCATTTAGTGTTTGGATTATCATTTATATTTTTGTTTGTATCCTGATCTCTTTAATAAATGGTTCTACAATTTCACTATTCAGTAGCACATATCTATGCGTATGTAATAATTCCATTTCTGTCAGTGTAACGTTTGAGATCCTCCCATTACTGGAATTCTACCCTTTACCAATAGTTCAGAACCATTGGTAAAGGCCTGGAAACTGTTGGTATATTATATACCAACGGTTTCCCAAACCATGGCCAAGTAAGCTGTGGGTAAAGGCTTATACCAATGGTTCTGTGTAAACCATTGGTATGTGTTAAAGTAAGAGATATACCAATGATTTCACAAACCATTGGTATATGTTACCCTTATACCAACGGTTCTAAACCGTTGGTATATAGTGTACAATATACATCCAAAGAATATAATAACAATTTTTAAAACCGTTGGTACAAGTTTATACCAACGGTTATAAAAAAACCGTTGGTATAATATACATTAAAAGGCTATACCAACGGTTTTCAAAACCGTTGGTATACATATGCTGCAGCTCCACAGTAGCCAACAGCCTGCAGCTCCATAGCAGCCAGCAACCCCTCCAACCTGCAACTCTCCATGACCTACAAGAATACATACATATCCAGAATCCAAAAGCCTACATGGGATGTTTAAAATTCATCCAGAATTCAGAAATTTAGAAATTTAAAATTCATTCCTCACTCAAACCACAACACAAGAGAAAAATCCAGAATCCAATACATCCAGAATCAAAATGCAATAACACCCATAACACCAATACAAAATTAAAATCCAATACATCCAGAATCCAATACACATAACAATATTCAAAATTTAGAATTCATTATCAATATAGCCAGAATCCAATACATCCAGAATTCAGAAATTTAGAATTGAAAAGAAATAACACCCATAAAAGTATTTAAAATTTAGAATTCACTCCTCAGTCAAACCACAAAACCAATACACACAAGAGAAAAAGCCTACATGTTATAGGAAGCACATGTGATGTTTACTCATGGTCTTGGGTTGACTATCTTAAAACCAACAGAAAAAATTGGCTAGAGTGGACAAGGATCATGATACCCATAAGATAGACAATGGTAGTGCTCATGTGCTTAGACCTAAGATGAGTTATAGGAATCACATGGGATGTTTACATTCCTCTAATGACTATTTATCCATGTATAAATGGTTCTTGATGTGTTAGTGGGAAACATTGACCAATCTCGACATATGAGATGGGTTACCAGAATAACCTACATGTTTTTCATATACTTTTCAATTGGAATAAGGGGGTATGTGGCCAATTGTAATTTGGTCTCCTGGGTATGATGTGAGATGAATCCTTAGTTTGGGTAGTGGGTATGAATATTCAATTATGTCTTTGGTATTGGGTTCCCAAAGGGACTTTGGTTTGGTCCTAGAACCCACTGTTTGAGGATGGGATTGGCGTATTAAATGTAATGTGTTTTAGAATAGGGGTAGGAGTTCCTCACATGAGAAGTGGATTGTGTGAGGCTCGACCACAGATCCTTGTGCTAAAGTATCAACACAATCTTAATATGTTTGGTCGGTTTTCCGTATGCAAGTTGTTGTTTTCACTTAAAATCCTGTCCATTTCAAATAAAAGTGAGACAGTTTGAGTGGTACCGACCACACCGTGCTTCAGATTGAGGAGGAGTTGACTCGTACACATCACAAATGACCCATGGATCATTGTTCTAACGTATCAACAGAATAAAAATGCATTTGGTCAGTTTTCCATATGCCAGTTGTTGTTTTCACTCAAAATGTTGTCCATTTCAAATAAAAGTGAGACACTTTGAGTGGTACCGGCCACATCGTCCCTAGGATTGAGATGAGGTTGACTCTTACACTTCAAAAATGACCCCTGGATCTTTGTGCTAAAGTATCAACACAATCATAATATGTTTGGCCAATTTTCCAAATGTCTGTTGTTTTTACTTAAAACATTGTCCATTTTCAATAAAAGAGAGACACTTTGAGTGATACCAACCACACCATGCCTCATATTGAGGTGGTGTTGACTCATACATGTCAAAAATGACCCATGGATTGTTGTTCTAAATTATCAATAGAATTTGAATGTGTTTGGTTGGTTTTCCATATGCCAGTTGTTTTTTCACTTAAAATGTTGTCCATTTCAAATAAAAGTGAGACACTTTGAGTGGTAACGGCCACACCATGCCTTGGATTAAGACAAGGTTGACTCGTACACATCAAAAATGACCCATGGATCCTTGTTCTAAAGTATCAACACAATAATAATATGTTTGGTCAGTTTTCCGAATGTCTGTTGTTTTTACTTAAAATAGTGTCCATTTTAAACAAAAGAGAGACACTTTGAGTGATATCGGCCACAATGTGCCTCATATTTATGTGGGGTTGACTCATACACATAAAAAATGACCCATGGATTATTTTTATGAAGTATCAATACAATCATAAAGCTTTTGGTCGGTTTTCTGTATGCAAGTTGTTGTTTTCACTTAAACTCATGTCCATTTCAAATAAAAGTGAGAAAATTTGAGTGGTACCGACCACACTGTGCCTCTTATTGAGGAGAGGTTGACTTGTACATGTCAAAAATGACCCATGGATTGTTTTCCTAAAGTATCAATAGAATACAAATGCGTTTGGTCAGTTTTACTTATGAAAGTTGTTGTTTTCACTTAAAATCTTGTCTATTTCAAATAAATGTGAGACAGTTTGAGTGGCACCGGCCACACCGTGCCTTGGATTGAGGTGGTCTTTACTCTTACACGTCACAAATGACCCATGGATCATTTTACTTAAGTATCAATAGAATATTAATGAGTTTGGCTGGTTTTCCATATGCCAGTTGTTGTTTTCACTTAAAATGTTTTCCAATTCAAACAAAAGTAAGACACTTTTAGTGATACCGGCCACACCGTGCCTTGGATTGAGGCAGAGTTGACATGTACACGTCAAAAATGACCCATGGATCGTTTTCCTTAAGTATCAATACAATCATAAAGTGTTTGGTCAGTTTTCCGTATGCAAGTTCTTGTTTTCACTTAAAATCCTGTCCATTTCAAATAAAAGTGAGACAATTTGAGTGGTACCGGCCACACCGTGCCTCTTATTGAGATGGGGTTGAATTTTACACGTCAAAAATGACCAATGGATAATCTTCCTAAAGTATAAAAATAATCCGAATCCGTTTGGTTGGTTTTACGTATGCAAGTTGTTGTTTTCACTTAAAATCTTGTCCATTTCAAATAAATGTGAGACAGTTTGAGTGGTACCGACCACACCATGCCTCAGATTGAAGTGGGGTTGACTCGTACACATCAAAAATGACCCATGAATAATTTTAATAAAGTATAAAAATAATATGAATGTGTTTGGTTGGTTTTCTGTATGCTAGTTGTTGTTTTCACTTAAAATATTGTCCAATTCAAACAAAAGTGAGACACTTTGAGTGATACCGTCCAAACTGTGCCTCGGATTGAGGAAGAGTTGACTCTTACACGTCAAAAATGACCCATGGATCATTTCACTGAAGTATCAATACAATTAGAAATAATTTGGTTGGTTTTTCATATGCAAGTTGTTGTTTTCACTTAAAATTTTGTCCATTACAAATAAAAGTGAGATAGTTTGAGTGGTATCGGCCACACCGTGCCTTGGATTGAGGTGGGGTTGACTCATACACATAAAAAATGACCCATGGATCGTTTTTATAAAGTATAAATAGAATATTAATGCATTTAGTCAGTTTTCTTTATGCAAGTTGTTGTTTTCACTTAAAATCTTGTCCATTTCAAATAAATGTGAGACAGTTTGAGTGGTAACGGACACAATGTGCCTCAGATTGAGGATGGGTTGACTTATACATGTCAAAAATGACCCATGGATCATTTTCCTAAAGTATCAATATAATCTGAATGAGTTGTTTGGTTTTCAGTATGCCAGTTGTTGTTTTCACTTAAAATGTTGTCCATTTTAAACAAAAGAGAGACACTTTGAGTGATACCGGCCACACTGTGCCTCCGATTAAGGAGGGGTTGACTCGAACACGTAAAAAATGACCCATTGATCATTTTAATGATGTATCAATACAATCAAAAAGTGTTTGGTCAGTTTTCTGTATGCAAGTTGTTGTTTTCACTTAAAATTCAGTCCATTTCAAATAAAAGTGAGACAGTTTGAGTGGTACCGGCCACAATGTGCCTAGGATTGTGGCGGGGTTGACTCATACACGTCAAAAATAACCCATGGATCATTTTTCTAAAGTATCAATAAAATCTGAATGAATTTGGTCAATTTTCTGTATGTAATTTGTTGTTTTCACTTAAAATTTTTTCAATTTCAAATAAAAGTGAGATAGTTTAAGTGGTACCGGCCACACTGTGCCTAGGATTAAGGTAGAGTTGACTCATAAATGTCATAAATGACCCATGGATTGTTTGACTAAAGTATTAACATAATCTGAATGCGTTTGGTCAGTTTTCCATAAGTCAGTTGTTGTTTTCACTTAAAATGTTGTCCAATTCAAATAAAAGTGAGACACTTTGAGTGGTACCAGGCACACCATGCCTCAGATTGAGACGGGGTTGACTCGTACATGTCATAAATGACCCATGGATATTTGTTCTAAAGTATCAATACAATCAAAAAGTGTTTGGTCAGTTTTCCGAATGTCTGTTGTTTTTATTTAAAATCCTCTCCTTGCTTCCTCTTTTCTATTAGGGCTTACACTCTTCTCTAATCTTATTCTGAAGCTCTAAAAACCTCTTTTACATTAGGATTTAGGGTGAATATTTAAGAGATCTTAGATTGGGATCCGATACACTGAATTAAGTGTGCGATTGTCTCCAGAATCTAGGTAGGTGTCGGTGCTTGGTACTGAAGTAATAATAATGTAATGTTAATTAGATTGGGATTTAGGGTGAATCTTGAAGAGATCTTAGATTGGGATCAGTGACCTTATGATGTAGTGATTGGTGTGATGATGTCGGTGATACACAGTTGTGTGAGGTACCCAGTGGAGGATGAGGATATATGTGGTGGGGGTTATGCATGGTAGGAGGAGGGTGGAGGGGGGGGGGGGGGCTGTCCAGGGTCCAGGGAGGCAGGGGGTTGTCCGGGGTCCAGTAAGGAGGGTGGGGGGCTGTCCAGGGGGCTTTCTGGGGTCCAAGGAGGAGGGTAGGGGGCTGTCTGGGGGGCTGTACGGGGTCCAGGGAGGAGTGTGGGGGTGGGGGGAGGCTGTTCGGGGTCCAGGGAGGAGGGTGGGGGGGCTGTCTGGGGGGATGTTCGGGGTCCAAGGAGGATAGTGGGGTGGGGTGGGGGGGGGGGTATCCAGGGTCCAAGAAGGAGGGTGGGGGGGGGGGCTGTCCAGGGGGCTTCCATTTATTTTCACTAATACACACATGATGCAATTCTGGTCTGATGCCCCAATCCACCAAGTCACGCTGAGACCATAAATCATCTTTTTTTCTTTCCCTTAATATTTAGAATTATCGAAAGAAAAATTTCACATATATTCTTTTCAATGTGCATTACGTTTAAGCAATGAAGTAACAAATTGGTTGACTAATAAGACAAATAAAAAAAGATACTCCTCTTCCTCCAATTATAACAGGTTTCAGTGGAAATATTATTTCTCCTTCCATATTTCATTTGACCCTTCCCAAATGAAAAACTGAAATCTTTCGATTCATTAAGCACATCAGTTCTAGACATACACTGAGGTGGATCATCAGTCTCTATGGTATTATCAAATCTTCAATGATTATTTCTATATGGATGGTCCATTGGAGAGAATCGATGATGTCCTATAAAACTGAAACTACAGCGATGTTTCAGTCTTCTGGATCATGTATTCTTCATACAAATAGGACATGATAGTTTTCCCTTCGTGCTCCATCCAGAAATCATTACATAATCCAGAAAATCATTGATCATCCACATAAGCACAGTACACATATGAAATATGTCTTTCGAATATGCATCATATGTGCGCACACCCACATCCGAAAGAAGTTTCAAATATTTTATTAAAGGTTGTATGTATACATCAATATCAATGCTGGGATTTGAAGGGCCAGATATGAGTATACTCATGAAAGTGAAAGTTTTTTTCATACACAACCATGGGGGGAGATTATAAATGTGTATAAAAACTGGCCATGTGCTGTGTGAAGTAAGAATCTACCCAAACGGATTAAAACTGTCGCATGAAAGACCCAGCCTCACATTACGCATGTCAGCTGCAAAATTTGGATATTGAGCATCAAATCTCTGCCATGTAAATCCATCTGCTGGGTGAACCAACTCATCATTAGTCTTATTTCTCTCGGTATCATGCCATCTCATTTTTATTGATATTTCATCAGACATAAAAAGATTATGGAGTCTGGGGATCAATAGAAAGTGCCACATTACTTTCTGTGGAATACGGGATGGTGTTCCATCATATTTTGACTTCCAGCAGGATGTGCCACATTTTATACAATCATTTCGTTCAGCGGTTTCCTCCCAGAATAAAATGCAATCTTTTGGGCAAGAATGAATTTTTTTTATTGAAAATCCTAGTTCCTCAACTAACTTCCATGCCATATAGTGGTTTGAGGGAATATCTACATCATCTGGAAGTAAATCCTTCAAAAAGTTAAGGATATAATCGATTGTTGAATTAGAAATCCCATACATAGTTTTCCCATGAAACAATCGGATTAAAAATTCCAGCTTTTTCATTTTATCTCATTGTCAATATACTGGAGTCATGGTAGCATCATTCAATTTTTTCACCCTGAAAACATCATCATTTTCATTAGACGCATCATGTGTGCTCATATAAAAGTATTCTTGGGTCGGAATCCTTTCTTTTTCATGATGATGAATAAATGGAAACCAGTTATATAAAAAATTATCCACTCTAATCCTCTCATTTGGATCATCAGAAATTTTAGATTTCATTTTCTCCCCATTGTGATACAACACATAGAAGTTTTCTTGAAAAACATATTTGGTAATGTGGTAGCTGACTTCTTCATGGCTCAACCAAGGTCTTCCAATACAAATAGAACATGGGCAGTGTATGAGACCACTATCTAAAGCATCGTGAAATGAAAAATCTAAAAGGCTCTCCAAATTGTTTTGAAAATTGCTTGAGATCAGATCGGTTTCATACATCCAGCTTCTATCCATTCTGTAAAAAAATAATTGTTATAAGTGATTTCGTCAAAATCAATTCAATAAGATTGAAGTTTCATCGAAAATACATTTAATTAAATGAGAATTGTTCACTTTATATGAAACCATAACTGACACACTACTCTATATGAGAATCATAATATAAAAGACAACATAATACTATATTTATAGCAAAATATCTTTGAATAACTATACATGAGTGTACAATATCATGTACACTTGTGGAGGAGAATTATTTAGGAGTTGACTAAATTTTAAATCGAAGAAATTTTATATTTTAGTAGAAAATTTGAGTGATCACATACATTTCCCAAGGGGGAGGGAGTGTCCAGGGGGTGCGGGGTGTCTAGGGGGTGGCAGGGCCGTCCAGGGGGATCAGAGGTGTCCTGGGGGTGGGGGGCTATCTAGGGGGTCAGGGTGTCTAGGTGGGCGGCTGTCCATGGGGGTGGTCGAGCTGTCCAGGGGGGTAGGGGGTGTTCAGGGGGTGGGCGGGCTGTCTAAGGGGGTGAGCGGGGTGTCTAGGGGGTGGGTGGGGCTGTCCAGGGTGGTACGGGGTGTCCAGAGGGGGGGGGGGGGGTGGACGGGCTGCCCATGGGGGTGACGGGGCTGTCCAGGGGTGTACGGGGTGTCCAGGGGGGTGGGCGGGCTATCCAGGGGGGGTGGGAGGGCTGTCCATGGGGGGTGGTTGGGCTGCCCAAGGGGGTGGCGGGGTTTTCCAGTGGGGTCGAGGGTGTCAAGGGGGTGGGGGGAGCTTTCCAGGGGGTGGGGGCATCCGGGAGGATGGGGGTGTTCGGGGGGTGGTGTGCGGGTGTCCGAGGGGGGGGGGGGGGGGCTGTCCACAAGGGTGGGGGGGGGGGATGTCCAGGGGGTATAGGCTGTCTAGGGGGGTGGGCGGGCTGTCCATGGGGGTGGCGGGGCTGTCCAGGGGGTCGGGGGTGTCCAGTGGGGTGGGCGAGCTATCCACGGTGGTGACGAGGCTGTCTAGCGGTTCAGGGGTGTCCGGGCGGGGGGGATTTTTGGGGGTGGGGGTGGGGTTGTCCAGGGGGTACGAGGTGTCCAGGGGGTGGGCGGACTGTCCAGGGGGTGGCAGGGCTGTCCAGGGGGGTACGAGGTGTCTAGGGGGTATGAGGTGTCTAGGGGGTGGACAGACTGTCCAGGGGGGTGACGGGGCTATCCAGGGGGTACTGGGTATCCAGGGGGGTGGGCAGGATGGCTATCCACGGGGGTAGGGGGCTGTCCACGGGGGGAGGGGGTGTCCAGGGGGTGGGTGGGGTTGTCCACGGGGGTGGCAGGGCTGTCCCGGGGGGGTACGGGGTGTCCAGGGGGGGTGGGCGGGCAGTCTACAGGGGTGGGTTGGGGGCTATCCAGGGGGGTACAAGGTGTCCAGGGGGGTGGGCGGGCTGTCCACGGGGGTGGTGGGGCTGTCCAAGGGGGTCGGGGTGGGGGGGCTTTTCAGGAGTGGGGGGGGGGGGGGCTGTCCAGGGGGTACGAGGTGTCCAGGACAGCCCACCCCCACCCCCTTGGACAGCCCACACCCCCACCTGGGCAGGCCACCCCCCCACTAAACAAAAAACAAAAAACAAAAAACAAACCCCTTACCCCTACACTAAACAAACCCCACTAAACTGACCATTTATGATGTATGAAGTGCAGAACAAAAAAACATAAAAAAATAAAGGGTTCGGTACTCCAACAACAATAAATCTAATTTAACTGAAATTAAAACATCAAACATAAAATAAAAAGATGAATAATAGTAAAACTAAGATAACACTTACTAATTTGAAGTGTAGAAATAAAAATTTGTTTGATTAAAGAAGGATTTTCGGCTGGAAGGTGTTTCGCGGATGAGAATACTTCAGGAGGAGGTATGGATTATGTCTTCAATCAGAACTACTAAGAGTTGGGGTGCTAGGTATTTAGGGGAAAACATTCCCAAGTCAAGCGCACCCTATGGGTGGATAAAGTTTAAGCTTATACACTAATAGGTTGTTCATGGATCGTAAAGAGGTTTAATTTCATAAAGTATAGATATAAACATTTATTTTTAAATTTGAGATTAATAATAAAGTATGTCAATGATACTATACACATAATAAAGAACACTAAACATTGATACTTTTAATGGATAGTTTATAAACCATATTTTATATACTCACATACATCTAACAATCAAAGTATTAGTCAGTCATTCAATATCAAATAGTGTGAATCATAAAATTTTCCAAAATCCCTAGAAATAGGGAATAATGATGTGATCTTTCTAGATATTGAAATAAATGGAGAAATTGGGGGAAGAGGGCTTCTATGTCTGTATTTGGGAAGAGGTTTAAGGAGTCTAACCTAGATGGGGGAGTTGCAGCCGATCGGATGGAAGACCTCGGGTTAGGGTTCACCTGCACGGGGGCTTCTATAAATCGGGGGAAATGAGTTATGTGCTTCTGTGTAATTGGGGGCAGGTTTTCTGTATTTGGGGGGACCTTTCCCAACAGTTTTTAAAAACCGTTGGGAAAATCATGGCCTTTACCAATGGTTTGTACAAACCATTGGTAAAGGGTGAAAATTTTGTGGATTTCCCAATGGTTTCATCAAACCGTTGGGAAATCCTTCACTAAACCAACCTTTACCAACGTTTTGAATAAACTGTTGGTAAAGGACCCCTATACCAATGGTTCTGCAGAACCGTTGGTATAAAATCATTGGGAAAACCCAACTTCCCAGTAGTGTCCCAACTGATCTGCCAATAATAGGAAACATTTTTGATTTCCCATGTAGTTAAGATTGAGTTGACGTGTCTTTAATACATACAACTCAATTGAATATTTTATCAATACCATCAAAGCATCGCAAAAAAAAAAGTTAATACAATCCTCTACTAAATAGCCTTCATAAATAGAGCCTTCAGACTAAGATTTATTTTTCATGTATGATTTCAAATGAACAATAAATCTATGAAATAAAATAAATAAAACATAATTATGTACTTAATTAAGTGCAAATAATTATTTAATTAATATGGAAAATATATAAATAATTGGATACATCCATCAATAATGTATGGGGCCTTCTAATTTAGTTTCCTCGACCAAATTCATTGTTAAATGCATCATAACATTAAAAAAATGAAGGGAAGATCATCTTCATTGAATAAAGTGTCAATATAAATTTCTTATAAAGGTTTTCTTGATTAGTTGGTTGTATAGTTTTCTCACATAGTTTTTTGAAGAATTTGAAAAATTGGAGTACAACTGCAATATCTTTTTTAGGTAATAATGTATGCAATGCCAATGGTAGTAACTACTATAACAAAATATGTGAATCATGAATTTTCAATCCATGTAACCTATGATTATTTAAGTCAACACACCTTGAGATGTTACTTGAATACCCATTAGATACCTTCACATGTTTTAAAATTCAAAGGAATGTACCTTTATCCCTATTTTTCATTTCAAAAATTTTATGAGAATACTTTCCATTCTCATCCATCCAGAGATCATGTTTTATGTTCATTTTTTGCAATTCCTTCCAATAATTGATATAGTCCTTCAATTTTACATGCTCATTAAGAAATGTGAAGATAAAATTGTCACAAAAATTCTTCTCAATATGCATAACATCAAGATTATTCCACCATAAATTAAATTCCCAATACACAAGTTTTAAGAAAATACTTTTTTTCTTCCATTATCACATTCCAATTTCACTTAACGATCCACTTAGAACTTGTTTCCCACTTTCATTCAGATGATTCACCTTCCCAAATTCTATTTCAACATTTCCAAGTTATACCAATATTTTAGAACCTATCCACAACTTTGGAGGTGGTCTATGATCAATAGAAATATTGAATTTTGAATTGTTCAACCAAAATCTATGATATTCGTCTATAAATCTTCGATGACACAAGAAGAAACATTTTTTATTGTAAGGTAGTCTTTCAAGCACAAAATCAAAGTTATAAACATTAAAATCAAAACCCATGTAAGTGTTCCAACTAGATAAGTTCCCAATTCTAGGGAAGTCACTAATGGTCCTCATTATAGAATCATGAATTTTTAACATTGTTCTAGAATATTCATCATATCTCTCAACACCGTCTCTCTATAAATCCTAGAATTAATCAATCCAAGGTTGAAAGTATACATCAATATTATTTATGGAAGTTTTTTTTCTATGAATAATCATCAAAATGATAAAATATTTTTATTTCATACACATCCATAGAGTTATATTTTAAGGGATCAAAACTACTAGCCTAATGCTATAATTGGTGCTCAAAGTCCCAAATGGGTTGAATCCATTAACAGCCAGTCCCAATCACAAATTCTTAGGATTAGATGAAAAATATGGATGTAATTAATCAAATGTCTTCCATGATTTCAAATCTCTTGTATGTCACATTAACCCATCATTGGTATTATCTATAGAATGCCACTTCATGTGCTTGGTGGTGTTCGATGACATTAATAATATTTGAAATCGAGGTTTATAATGGAAGTAACACAAAACCTTTGTAGTTGTGTTCTTTTTATTCTTTATAGTAGTATATTTATTCAGACTTCCAACATTACCCATTGACTACCATCTAGAAGATTTTTTTTTCAATCTTGTCTACTTGAATCCTCTCCCCAGTAAAGCATACAATCATTTGGACAAGAATGTATTTTTTTGTATAATTCAGACAAATATCGTTAAAACTTTTTTCATATCATAAAAAGAATAAGGGATCTCATCTTTAGGAAATGCATCACACAAAAATCACAATATCATAGACATAACCTTATTTTTAATTCCACATAGGAATTTTATATGGTACAAATTCAGTAGAAAAGAAAGTTTTGATTATTTTAGACACCCACTATACAACTCTTAATTTCCATCATCAAGTAAATCATGAAACACATTTGTATATTTAGTGAAGTTATCTCTTACATTAGTCTCTGCAGAATCAAGAGGAGGATCTAATGATATATTACAATCTTGATATGGTTGTCCTATATTCCCCAAAACATCATTTTTCAAGTTACTATTTATAGCACCCTCGACCAGTTATTCTGATATGTTTTGATGTTGATGTTATTGTCTTATAATTCCAAAATCATTATTTATAAGATTTTTCATTTCATTTTCCATTATCAATGAAGTTAGGAGCTCATTATGTTTATTGACATCAATGCTCAAACTTTCTATAATGTTCGATTCTTCATGCCAAATCCAACACAAATATTGAGCAGGGAATTACTTCAATATCAAGTGTTATTAAACTTTATTTCTCTTAAACCATATTATAAATTTACATTTTGGACATGGCCATATTATTTTACCTTCAACAGATTGATTAGAAATTAAAAAATCTAAAGATTCCTCCAAACCCTTAGCATACTGAGGTGTGTTCCCCAGTAATGTAATCTATTTTTTATCCATATATATTCTAATGTTCCTACACTTTTTTGAAAAAAATTTAAACACATAAGTATTACTATGTAGTAAAAGAGATAAATGGAAGTGAAAAAACACAATTCAAGTAGTTATAAGAAGAGTCATATAAGTACTAAAAGTTCAAAGTAAAAAAATGAAATCATTCATGGATAGTATTATGAAAAATAGAAGGAAGAGAAAAATCATTCAATCATTAAGAAACACAAAAATACATGTCAGTAAAAATCATCCCCTCATGGGATCACAAGCTTCCTTGGTCTTAAGAGGGCATCACCCATTTATAAAAACAATTTTCTTGAAGTGTCAATCATGCTTTCATAAAGAGATTGAAAATCCAATCCATTTTCACACTATTTGAAAACAAAATTTCAAATTTTCTTTGAATTTTTTTTATCAAACCGCACATTGAAAACCAATTTAAAAATATAACTATTTCAATAAATTACTTTTTATAGCAAGACACCCCTCTTTAAAGGAAGTCAACTGGTGTCAAACACCCATTTTTCAAGAAAAAACTTTCACCTTTTTAAAAAATTTCAAACCACCATGAGACTTATGGTCTCAAAACCATTTAAAAAAAGATTAAAGGTAAACCACCTTCAATTCCTAAAAAATGCCTCTGAAATAACACAGAAACATTTTAATGTTAAAAATGGTGTTGAACACCCCTTTAAATAGTTAATTACCATTAGAAAAGCCACTAATAATTTTAAAAACCACTTGGCATGTGACATAGTTCTATGTCAAGTCTTTAAACCATTTGAAACCATTTAGAGACCAAAATGGGAATTGATGCATGTTCTTAGGTTCATGATAATTATAAATTATGGAATAACTAAAAATAATGGATTACTATGATAAATATAAACAATTTGAAAGGTATGATATAACTGAACACTAAGGAATATTAATTTCAATATAAAAAATGAATATATAATTGAATAACCAAAATCTAGGTTGTACTAATAGTAATCCAAGAAAAGTACAAGAGGTTAAATAGAGAACAAATAATTCACATTAATAATAAACTAAAAAAAGTGAAAGATATGTCATATTAAGAAACTAATTCAAACTAGTAGTATGAAAAAAAGTATACAAGAGAAGGAAAATGATACAAATTAATATACTAGTAGAAAACTAAAAAAAGGATAAGAGATATCATAGAAATTATCTAATTTATAATAGTAGAATTCCAAATGAAGCATAAGATATTGATTAGGAAATAACCAATTCATACTTGTAGGAAACTAAAAAAAGTATTAGATATGATAGAGGCTATTAAAAATACATACTAATAGCATAACACACATTGTCTAATAAATGGTATAAATAATATTAATACAAGAGGCTGTGGTTTTATAAACAACATACATCACAATTAAATATTTATTTGAAAACAAATTCACTCATAAAAATTTGATACCATAAATAAAACTATTATTTATGTAATTTATTTATTTTTAATTCATATTCTATACTAAACATTTTTACTATAATTTATGAAATTATTTCATTTCTTATAAACCGTTCCATGTATAATATTTTAGAATAATAATAAAAAGTACTATTTGTGAAGATACTGATGGTGAAAAATAATTATACACCCTCTAAAGGTATTATCATGATGAAATAAAATTAATTCCCACTATTATTTTCTTTTCATAACATGAAATGAATGTCAATTGAATATACCCAATGTTGTATATTTACAAACATATATTGAAAAACATAAACATGCATAAAAAAACTCCCCTTTTTATATCATATAACTAAAAAAACATTTTCTTAAAGAGAAAACCATGCATTAGAAGAGAATTACATATAAATTCTTTCCTTACGTCAAGTGGAAACATCTAAAACCTATCTCCTTTGATAGGGAATGTAGAATTGAGCCAATAAACAACCTACTCTACCTAGAAAATCCAAATCCACATCATTAGAACTTCTCCGAACATTAATCCAAACCCAAAAATTGGTTAAGGTTCATAGGAGTAATAAAAATTAAGAGAGGGGGAAAGGGAAGAAGGGAGGAGAAGGAAATAGGAAAAAATAAGGGCTTACCACTATTTGAAATCAAAGACAGAAGGGGGAGTTGGGGGAGAAGGGGACTGGTGGGGATGAATTGTGGGAGAAGGGGATTGGGATCAGGGGGGATTAGGGGAATCCAGAGCACTAGGGAGGGATTGAGGGGCTCATGGGGATCAGGGGAAACTAGAGCACTAGTTATGAATCATTAGGATCAGGGGAAATCAAAGTGAGTTTTAGGCATAGAGGCAGGGTGGGTGGGAGTGCTTAGGAGAGGGGGGAGGGTGCTCAGGGAGAAAGTTCATTTTTTGAATAAATGGATAAAATTTAGTGACAATTATTTAAAAACCAAGACTAAATTCTTGATTTTTTTAGAGGAGGTTCATTAAATCACCACTAATAAACCACTGCTAAACTATGAATTTGGTTTAGTGTGGTTATCTATAATCAACACAGAAAATAAAACCACAATAATTTTCACATTGGTTATTCAATAACCAATGTGAAAAGTCTTGATTTTTTTTCATTTTTGTTATTCAATAACTGACATAGAAAATACGATATTTCACATTGGTTATGGAATAACCAACATGGAAAATAAAAATGAAAGATTTTTCGAGTTGGTTATTGGATAACTGATGTGGAAAATCTTATTTTTCACATAATTTATCAAATAAATGATGTGAAATATCTCATTTTCATTATGGGTTATTGAATAATAGATTTGATAAAGATTTATAATTTTAATCAAGATCAAGAGGAGTCATTTTTTTTCTTTCTTTCTTTTGACAACTCTTATTTTTCTATCACATGGTGAACCCTATCCCTAAAAATCTTCGATCTGTGGCTTCAAATATATTCATTCTTAAATCTTTGACCTTAAATTTCTTTATTATTAAATCCTTAGCTTTTAATGTCTTTCATTTTGTATCCACCACCACTGTCCATAGTCACATGTCAGTCAACCACCGCTTGTGATTTATGTCATTGGTCTTGCTCATCCCAGTTTCGATTTCAATATAAGGTTAGTGTCTATTATTTATATTTTCCATGAATTCTATCTATTTGTATTTTTAGTTTCAATTTTTATTTGATGTTGATTTATCTTTGACTTGGCATCTACCATCGCTGTCTATGGTCACCCATCGTTGACCACTGCTCATGCTTCTTCTCATTGGTGTCACTCGTCCCGATTCTGATTTCAATCTAAAGTTAGTGTTTATTATTTCCATTTTCTATGCATTCTGAAGGTCCTAGGTGTAGAATAAGCATGTGAGGGTCCATGAGAAACATTTCTTTTTGTCACGATTGATGATTAATCTGAGATTTATATAACAATAAGCACTGTGATCAACAAATTTAAATTAAAGAATATATAAAATGGATAAATGCTAGAACCAAAGGGCAAGATCATAGAATTATATTTATAATTAATTTAAGAAATTAAATAATTACCTTTTGAGATTTTTTTTTATTTTTTGATGTATTTAATAATAGATCTACGTTTTACCATTATTACGTTATAGGAATCAAGGTCATATCCTCTTTAGTAATGATGCACACGTGTTCCAAAAATATCCAAATGTCACTGTAGGAATCTCCAGGTGCTAGTACGACATATCCTTTTACTTGCATCATTTTCCTTTGATCACCCCAAGAATCACTTCCAAAGGATTCTCTTTGATATATATTAACTTGAGAGTGGAAGGCGGAAGAAGATTGCACTTCATTCTTGGAAGCGTTCTTGGAGAAGGGACCTCTCTAGGTATTTGAGAGGATTCTTTAAATTCATTATTCACAAAAAAAAAACAAATTAAATGGATTATAGATACCCTATTTTTTACTTGTAATAATTTTTAATATATCTACAAATATTTTCAAATCTAGGGGCTGAGACGGTGCATGATTCCAAGGCTTAGTGTGCCCAAAATTAATTTTATAAAAATATTAAATATGATTTATATCACACGCACCTGATTTCTTAAATAAAATATGCTAAATTTTAGATAGAGTCCTAAATAAAAAATCTAAGATCATGGTTGAATTTGAAACATGATTTTTACCCTAGGAATAACCTAAAATGGGTTGATGTTGGGCCTTTGGATAAAACGGTCATTGGAGGGTGTGTTTAATTAAAATAAATAATAAAATTTATCTATTTTATTAAATAACCTAGACTTAGCCTCCTATTTAAATAGCCTATTATGGTGGATATCTAAGGTTATCCTCATAACTCTGGGATTTTTGAGAGAAGTTTATTCCACCCTCTTGTTGGAGAATCAAAATCAGAAAATGATGAAACTCTGGATCCAAGAGAATTGAGGTGCAGCGAACACAATGATTTATCTCATTTTTTGGTGAGCACATTATTCATCGATGAAAAATCTGAATCAAGGTAGAACTCATCAATTTGTGGATTCTGGCCCAATTGATTAAATATATGGAGCATGATCATCCTTTTCCTTTGATCTACATCAATTATAATCCTTTTAATGTGCTCGCATACCAAATTTGAATTGATTATTAAATATATATATGTTGTGCCATGTTTCTCACCCAAATCTCCTCAATTTGAATTCATTGGAAAAGAAAACTTGACCAATGATTTTTCACTGTTTTTCTTGTTCATTTCTCCCAATCATTCTTTGTGTTCTTCACCGATTGGCTTACAGGGACTTGGTTCGACATTGCTGGGCGGGATCGATCCCAATCAAACTTTTGAATTCATAGTGGATTCATGTGTAATGAATGGATTAGAAAAAAAGGATGGATTTTAGATGGATTGTGGGATATGGATTATTCTTCTGTGGATACGGAATCTGATGAGGTTCTATGGGCGTTGATAAATGTGTGAGGTGTATATGGTAGATGAATGAACCAATCAAAAATTTGTTTCTAGCCAAAAGATGGCCTAAAATGATGACCAAAGGCCTTTACCACTGATTTTATGTGTCCTAGAGGTGATATTTGAAGAGGTGAGGATGGATCTGGAACACTAGAAGTATATTTAACTTTATGTAAAAATACCGACTACATGGTGTGTACTGTGATAAACACGCATCATGTAGTGAACCTTTGGATGTGGCACTAGTATTTTGGAAAAGTTAAGGATTTCATGTCATGTGGCTAGAACACACACCGTGTGACCCTCCCCGAGTAGACATTCCTTACGATGGAGCACATGGGAAGGACCTTGTGCTAGAGAACATGCCGTGCACCAGAGTACACAGACACAAGCAAGATTACATGGACCCGAACATGAGCATGGACATGACCCTGAGTGGATGAGACGCATCATGCAGTCCACCTACAAACCATGAATGGATACATGAAAGTTAGTTTTGTACCATAAGGGACATGGCCAGGTAGTGGAGTGGGACCACATTCCATGTGGGTCCTCTTACATGCTGTGTACCCCTATTTCCTTTCTAAGTAAACTTCTACCTCTCATATCTTCTTCATTTAAACTCAGATTTTTGCCCATGAGTAGCTTATCTTGATTGTTTTTCCACATAGAATGTGATTCTAGTCTCCATAGTGGATTTAAAGATACAATGAAAGATATTCTGGGTGTGACATTTATTTAGGTGATGCTCAGTGATGGAAATGATTGGGCAAGATCATCAGAGAGATCATAATGGCACCCTCCTGCTAGGCAGGGCATGGGTCCTTGATCAACTATTAGAGTGGAACCCTCCTATTGTGATAGAGAATGGGTCCTCTACCTATGAAATGTGTGTCACCTCATGAAGATTCAGGGTATGGTTCCCCAACTACTATAATTTCACCCTCCCACTGGGTAGGGTTGGGGTCATCTACCTTCTATCAGAGTGGATCCCTCCTGTGGAGTTTGGGAATGGGTCCTCTACTACTAGAGTAGAACCCTCTAGTTGGGAAAGGTATGTAGAGAACCGAAGCTTGATGTACATGAACATTACATTACTTTTGCGGAATACTTAATACATAACAAAAACAGACACTAAAGGATCGTAATAGTTTAGTGTCTTTGGAAACTCGAAATATAATCTTCTAATCGTGGTGAAAGATCTTCAACATCTCCCATAAAGATCTTCCCCTTTTGTTTTCTTACCTAAAACCTTTCTTTTAATCTTAGGGGAAAAGAAAACATAAAAAGGGTGAGCTCAAATGCTCAGTAAGGGTAAGCATGGATAAAATAAAACATACCATATACATTTGAACTTAAAGAAACATGAACGAAATGTTTAAACATCAAAATCTTGAGAAGCGACTTAAAACATGGAAGTACATAAGGCATAGATCATAATGAAACATAAATAATGATAACATAGCATGGGAATAAAACATGTAATTTTGGAATCCATTAAGCACATGTAATGATTTCCATAGTATCCAAGGCATTGCTGCCAAGACCATCTTAGTGGACAAAGTCCCATTCTGAATCGAGTTCACTCCTCGTTTCAGTCCTGTAACACTGAACCAGATTAACTTACCGTTCAGCCATGTCTATCTCATGAGATATAAAATCTTTACCCAATGCATTGGAGGGAGATATAGGTCCCACCCATCTCATAGTGAAATCATTCTTACTTGTGCCACAAAATAAACTTAAAACATTCATCATAACCCAAAGAATAAAATGGGTTTCATAAACATCATCCCATCATCACATAATCCATATAAAACAAATGGATATTTCATCATAAGAAAATTGAAACCATGTAAATAATAGAGACATTATACTTGAAACATACACATTTGAAATAATTTCATCTTATATGGAAAATGGTTTTGATAAAACACTTGAAATGAATTCTTCAGGAAAATATCATTTCTTCTTCAAAATAAATTTCTTTTCACAAAACGTCATGAAATTTTAAAAGAAAGATATTTTTTTAAAATAGTCATGAAATCTTTTGGATGAAGCTTCATGAAAATAAGGATTTATAAAACCGTAAAAATCCATTCGTTCCGTATAAGTTAAAAAAAACATTCTTCTCGTAATTTTGTCGGAAAAGTAAAAAAAAATACCTCGTAATGTAAACAAAAGAAATATTACTTACATACCATGTAGTAAAAGTCAAAATGGGAAAAAAGGACTTTAAACATACATGAAAACACTTTTATAAAACATGGACATGGATGATATAAATAACCCCAGTAAATACTTACGAATAAGCAATCTCGGATAAAAATGAGATTGGAATAATTATCCCTTACCTTAGGTCCGATATGCTTCGTACGTATCCGAACCTCCTGTATAATGATTTAAATAATGTTATTGAATTATTAAAGAATCATATTAATTGTTATGATAACATATATGGTTCACTTATGACTTTATATTACCCGTTCTTTTGTAAATTCCATGTTAAAGAGCGTTTTGGGTAAAATCGTTTCATTTGTCGTCCGTGTTTTGACTTGTAATTATTCATATGATTACTTAGATCATGATTACTTAATTCCAAAATATAAAACATGATTTATATGTAATATATATTCAGAATATACATATATATAATAGATCGATAAATGGAATGAAATACACCGTTCATGGAGACAGTAGGCCGTACGTACGCATGAACGCTGTTTTCATTTCCTTATTGAGTTGAATGGAATTAAGTAGATGAAATACATATATATACACATAAATCCAGTATCATTATTATGTCATATATTTTATTATTACTTATTATATATACTTTATAATCATTTATGAATGGTTAATCATTGAGAATGAATCTCATCGCGTCGTGGAGACGGTATTCCGTACGTACGCACGAGCGATGATATCGTTCCCATGATCGTGGAATTTTATTGGAGTGTATGTATACTATTACAGAATCATTATCAATTTAAAATAATCATATATAGTTATTATTTACACCATTATACCCATCCAAGTAAGGTGGTGGTGGAAAATAGATTACACCACGGTGTGGAGACGGTATTCCGTACGTACGCACGCGCGGTGATTTCGTTTTCCGTAGGATGGATAGATGGTGAAATAGGGTTTTTTCATACTTATAATAACATATCAGTATATGAGTGATACTGATGTTATTACTTCATAATGAAACAACCTAATAAGAATAAGTGGAATAAGAAATAAAGGTGAAAGAATCGGTAACGGAAATTACCTCTTCTTTGAAGCGCCTCTTTGAGACCTCCTCTTAGGGCACTAAAATTGGTCTTTGAAAAAGACCAGGACCTCTAGGATGTTTCTAGGGAATTTTAGAAGTGAAATGGGTAGGGTTTGGCCGAGCTTGAAGGCTCAAAATGGTGTGAGGAAGAGAGGGAGGACGTGCCCTTTTATAAGGGAGGAGAGGGGCACCTTTGGAAATCTTAAAAATATTAATTTATAATAAATCTAACCCCACTTAAAAACCTCCAAAAATGAATCATATTCGAAGATTAGATGAGATAGGGTTGTAATATCATCAAAAAATCAAATTTAGACATGTTTGGATATTATTTTAAACCTTATCATTTTGATTTATCATTATTTAATCTATTTAAGTTTATTTGTTGTAGTAAAATTGTAAATTCTAAATTATAACAAATAATTACTTATTTGCTATGAATATTCCATAATTGGTTACTTTATAACATTATAGAACATATAAATTTAAATTTATAATTTTTAAATATTTTTGTGATTTTTAAACAATTTTATAATATGTTATTTTTATAAAATAACAATAGTGTCAATTTTGACACTATTCATTTATTTGAATTTAAATAAAATATATACAGAAGATATGTTCGAACTAAAAGCTTTAATAGATTCATAAAAGGTCATATGTATCTAGAAAATTAGTGGAGAACATTAAATAGTTCATATAATATTTATTTTATTATTTTTAAAACCATTTATTTGGTTTATCTCTTAATAAAATAATTACTACAACATTTTTGTATAATTATTTAATATACTTATATGTTGGATAAAAATTAAAAATAAAATCCTATGATGAATATAAATATATTAAATTTCACAATAATACTTTTACTCGAATTTATCATCTTAAAATCACAATAGTTAAATTGTTATATTTATTAAATTATGAAGGTGACAACTTTGGCATCATTTAAAATAAAATAATATAAGTGTCATAATTGCTTGTATAAGACTAAAAATGGTCAAATATTCTAGAATTTAATGATTATAGTTTAAATTTACATGAACAATAAGTTTTGGTCAGGGTTTTGTGCCTTTTATGGTCACTATTAGTTTAATAAAAACTATATTCTTGATTTTTCACTAGATAAATAATTTCTGCATCACTATTGTGTCACAATTAATGATAATTATTTAATCCCAAAAATTATAAATAAATTCTCATGATGTAGATAATTTTGTTAGATTTCGGTATAATATTAATGTTCGAAGTTTCATGAAGTTTATCACTAAATTAAAATTATTATACTTATAGTATTTAAGAGAGTGATATGTTGTCACTTTCTTTGGTTTTAATAATAATTAAATTATTTTCATGGAAAAAAGTCCATTAAATGAATCTAATCCGACCCTTAGGTGATATGGGTCGACTTTTAGTCATCCAATAGGATTTTTACAAGTGTTAGGGTAATTTTATAATCTTATATTTACCCTTAATTACCCGATTTACCTTTAACTATAGTAAATAAAATTTACCGTAGTTACTATTCACAATGCCCAAAAATAAAAAGTAGCTTATTAACATAATTTGGACCCACTGATTACAAATATGGAATCCATTTTTCCAAATTCAATACACAAAAGTTACATAAATTAAATTAAAATTAACCCCGTTGTCGAAAGAAAACGGGTTTTTCTTTAAAACATTGCAAAAGATTGAATTGATTTAACCTACGAATTCAAGGTAAAATCAATGCTAATGACATAAATTATATTAAATGGTAAAAATATATTCTATTTATACTTTAAAACCATTAAATATTATAATTTAACCACATAAGATATTACGATGAAAAAAGTTGTTTTTAATTAAAATATAGCGTGTTTTTACTATTCATTAAAATATGAAAGTCATCAGAATAAAATGAAAAATTTATCCAAAGTAAATTTTTATTTCTTGATTCCAAAGAATAATTTTATTTTGTCAAATGGAACTTATAAATATGTCAAAAACTAGTTTTAAAGCGGGTGCTCCATCAAAAGGCAGCAAAACTGCATTTTTTGAAAAATACTTATTTTACCCGAAAAATCTATTTTGTTCTTATACCATGTTCTAGAAAATGTGTAAGATGAATAATAATTTTATAAAATTCAAAATTTAGTTAATACTATTCACAACAGCTAGTTCATAATAATATTATAATAATATATCGTTGTTTAATAAAACCCGGTATTGCGTACAACACACGCTATTGAGGATGGTCGCAATTGCATGTAATGCAAGCCAAGTCAGGGTTGCGTGTTGTGGAAGAATCATTCGTTGTTTCGTATAACAGAATCCAACCATATTTCAATTATACATTGAATATATATATATATATATACACTCAATGTTGCGTAGAATAACTATTATCAAAATTGTGTGTAGCACGATCCAAGAATAGTGTTGCGTATACTGCAAGCTAATACGGTATTGGGTATAGCGCAAGGTAATCTTGGTGTAGCATACAACACAAGAAATTAATGAAATTAAAAGAATATTTTTCATAAAATCTCGGGGTGTTACATTCTACCCCCCTTAAAATGAATTTCGCCCTCGAAATTTGTCGGGGTTATAAATGGTTTACTACTCGAAAGTTTGTTTAATAGAAACCCACATCATAAAAATGAATACCAAAACATGACTTTAAAAACTAAAGTATGAAATGTAACGGTTACCCAAATTAAATCATCACTGGGTTTCCACGTAGGAGAACATAGGTGAAAATATGGATATGGAATAAAAATCTAACCATCAAGTTCTGATGGAGAGTGGTAGAGAACATGGCTATGAAAAAGCCAACAATCACAAAGCTATTGATTTGTGATGATCTAAGGTACCATCTAATTCATTGGATATAAGGGAACTAGGACAACATTTTTGGTTTTCAAGATCATTTCCCTAAAGTTGATGAATTAAAATAAATACTTGCATGATTTTGGTACAATCTCACTATTGTTCGTGAATTAAACAATTTCCACTTCATCCCTTAAAGAAATGAAGTTGAATTTGTTATTCGTGATGTATTAGCCGATCATGTGATAGAATGATGGGTCATTCCATATCTTTCAAACAAAAGGTTAGCAAAAGTTATAAGTCCATCTAATGGTTATATTAATCGTATATGGTTCCAAAAATGAACTTATACTTCATATATCATACCGCTTAATAAAATAAAACTAGTTTCTACTAACCAGGGACTTCCTGTAGGCCAGTGGTAGGCGATAAAGGCCAGTTGCACTTCGGTTGTGGGTTCGATTCCCACAACCTTGTCCGACGTGATGGGCTGTCGCCCGTCCTGCAGGTTTTCCTTTTTCTAAAACTACATTACTATATCATCCCATCAATAATATCGAAAAAAGGTTCTATCCTTAAACAATACTAACTTATGTCCAACATAATCCATTCCAATCTTTAGCCTTATCCATAATATTGCAGTCCATTGTCATATTATAGTGAAAACGATTACCAGAGATTTCATATAAGAAGCATGTTAATACCATCGTTGATCCCCATATATCATAAGATATGTCTTGTTGGTCACATTACAAACATTCGAAGGCCTTAATCATGTATTCTCTTGAAAAATGAATACCCATTGAACATTAGTGAAAACATGAATGCAGTTAAAAGTTAACACTTTCCACATACCAAAATCCTCAAAATTATATATACTCAAACCATGATATCACTTAGTCCTTATCTCAATCATGAGCTCATGAATACAATCAAACATCTCATTATCTTCTTATTCCTTCATTATGCGCATATCATCTACTTTACAAAAATATCTGAATAACATTCCATGGTTACTGGTACCATTCAACATATACTTTCAAATACTTGTAGGAAAAACAATAGTGTAACAATCCTTAGATGATTCTTTATTCCATAGTACCATTAACTATACAACATAACTTTCAATAAACATACAATCATTCCACTACCTTCTAAAACAACCGACTGAGCTTCAAAACTTCTTTTAGATCATATATCATTTGTAGTCTCCTCATCATCATCCACATAAATACTACCCATACAACCATGCTGATTCTCTTCATGAGATTTTCCATTTGGGAATTGGTTTGCATAATGCCCGTACATTCCACATTTAAAACATCTAATCATTGTTGATGTCGTAGCAATACCATTATCCTTGTCCATGGTGTTAACTGAACCTTTTCCTTTGCACTTACTGGATTTGTGTCCTTCTTTTCCACACCCAAAGCATCTTCCAGTTCCCTTGAAACAATCTCCCCTATGCCTCTTCCCACATGATTTACATGAGGGAAATTGAACTTTCTTTCCTCTATGATCATCATGAAACTCCATCTTTCTCTTATTATCTGAGTCGGGAAACTTACCAAAGTTGAGATTATTGATCATATTATGAGATTGCTAATTAGGCATAATAATGATGTTTGGACTTCCAAATCCCGTTTCATTTGGTTTCTCATGAAGAATATCATTCCATTGTCCATCATATCCTCCATTATCATGAATCTTCCTGTTTCCAGCCATTTTCTAAAACCCAAAAAGAATAGTGTGAGAGGAAAAAATCATGCTAGTGAAAAAAACATAGTAAAGGGGGAGTACCCTCAATATCTAACATCTTAGGTTTAATTCTAAGATCATTATTTTAATTCTAGGACTATAACCCATACGTATACTTATCCTTAGGTACATCCCTAGACATACCTTAGAAATATATCTAGGGATCTCACTAACATTTTCGCATCCCAGTTTCCAAAGGTTGACTAAACCTTTGCTCTGATACCAACTGTAGAGACCCGAAGCTTGACGTACATGAACATTACATTACTTTTGCGGAATACTTAATACATAACAAAAACAGACACACAAGGATCGTAATAGTTTAGTGTCTTTGGAAACTCGGAATATAATCTTCTAATCGTGGTGAAAGATCTTCAACATCTCCCATAAAGATCTTCCCATTTTGTTTTCTTACCTAAAACCTTTCTTTTAATCCTGGGGGAAAAGAAAACATAAAAAGGGTGAGATCAAATGCTCAGTAAGGGTAAGCATGGATAAAATAAAACATACCATATACATTTGAACTTAAAGAAACATGAACGTAATGTTTAAACATCAAAATCTTGAGCAATGACTTAAAACATGGAAGTACATAAGGCATAGATCATAATGAAACATAAATCATGATAACATAGAATGGGAATAAAACATGTAATTTTGGCATCCATTAAGCACATGTAATGATTTCCATAGTAGCCAAGGCATTGCTTCCAAGACCATCTTAATGGACAAAGTCCCATTCTAAATCGAGTTCACTCCTCGTTTCAGTCCTATAACACTGAACCAGATTAACTTAACGTTCCAGCCATGTCTATCTCATGAGATATAAAATCTTTACCCAATTAATTGGAGGGATATATAGGTCCCACCCATCTCACAGTGAAATCATTCTTACTTGTGTCACAAAATAAACTTAAAACATTCATCATAACCCAAAGAATAAAATGGGTTTCATAAACATCATCCCATCATCACATAATCCATATAAAACAAATGGATATTTCATCATAAGAAAATTGAAACCATGTAAATCATAGAGACATTATACTTGAAACATACACATTTGAAATAATTTCATCTTATATGGAAAATGGTTTTGATAAAACACTTGAAATGAATTCTTGAGGAAAATATCCTTTCTTCTTCAAAATAAATTTCTTTTCACAAAACGTCATGCAATTTTAAAAGAAAGAGATTTTTTTGAAAATAGTCATGAAATATTTTGGAGGAAGCTTCATGAAAATAAGGCTTTATAAAACCGTAAAAATCCGTTTGTTCCGTATAAGTTAAAAAACATTCTTCTTGTAATTTTGTCGGAAAAGTCAACAAAAATACCTCGTAACATAAACAAAAGAAAAATTACTTAAATACCATGTAGTAAAAGTCAAAATGGGAAAAAAGGAATTTAAACATACATGAAAACACTTTTATAAAACACGGACATGGATGATATAAATAACCCCAGTAAATACTTACGAATAAGCAATCTCGGATAAAAATGAGATTGGAATAATTATCCCTTACCTTAGGTCCGATATGCTTCGTACGTATCCGAAACTCCTGTATAATGATTTAAATAATATTATTGACTTATTACAGAATCATATTAATTGTTATGATATCATATATGGTTCACTTATTACTTTATATTACCCTTTCTTTTGTAAATTCCATGTTAAAGAGCGTTTTGGGTAAAATCGTTTCATTTGTCGTCCGTGTTTTGACTTGTAATTATTCATATGATTACTTAGATCATGATTACTTAATTCCAGAATATAAAACATTATTTATATGTAATATATATTCAGAATATACATATATATAATAGATCGATAAATGGAATGAAATACACCGTTCATGGAGACGGTAGGCCGTACGTACGCATGAACGCTGTTTTCATTTCCTTATTGAGTTGAATGGAATTAAGTAGATGACATACATATATATACACATAAATCCAGTATCATTATTATGTCATATATTTCATGATTACTTATTATATATACTTTATAATCATTTATGAATGGTTAATCATTGAGAATGAATCTCATCACGTCGTGGAGACGGTATTCCGTACGTACGCACAAGTGATGATATCGTTCCCATGATCGTGGAATTTTATTGGAGTGTATGTATACTATTACAGAATAATTATCACTTTACAATAATCATATATAGTTATTATTTACACCATTATACCCATCCAAGTAAGGTGGTGGTGGAAAATAGATTACACCACGGCGTGGAGACGGTATTCCGTACGTACGCACGCGCGGTGATTTCGTTTTCCATAGGATGGATAGATGGTGAAATAGGGTTGTTTCATAATTATAATAACATATCAGTATATTAGTGATACTTATGTTATTAATTCATAATGAAACAACCTAATAAGAAGAAGTGGAAGAAGAAATAAAGGTGAAAGAATCGGTAACAGAAATTACCTCTTCTTTGAAGCGCCTCTTTGAGACCTCCTCTTAGGGCACTAAAATTGGTCTTTGAAAAAGACCAGGACCTCTAGGATGTTTATAGGGAAGTGGAGAAGTTAAATGGGCAGGGTTTGGCCGAGCTTGAAGGCTCAAAATGGTGTGAGGAAGAGAGGGAGGAGGTTCCCTTTTATAAGGGAGGAGAGAGGTACCTTTGGAAATCTCAAAAATATTAATTTATAATAAATCTAACCCCACTTAAAAACCTCCAAAAATGAATCATATTCGAATATTAGATGATATAGGGTTGTAATATCATCAAACAATCAAATTTAGACATGTTTGGATCTTATTTTAAACCTTATCATTTTGATTTATCATTATTTAATCTATTTAAGTTTATTTGTTGTAATAAAATTCTAAATTTTAAATTATAACAAATAATTACTTATTTGTTGTTAATATTCCATAATTGGTTACTTTATAACATTATAGACCATATAAATATAAATTTATAATTTTTAAATATTTTTTTGATTTTTAAACAATTTTATAATATGTTATTTTTATAAAATAACAATAGTGTCAATTTTGACACTATTCATTTATTTGAATTTAAATAAAATATATACAGAAGATATGTTCGAACTAAAAGCTTTAATAGATTCATAAAAGGTCATATGTATCTATAAAATTAGTGGAGAACATTAAATAGTTCATATAATATTTATTTTATTATTTTTAAAACCATTTATTTGGTTTATATCTTAATAAAATAATTACTACAACATTTTTGTATAATTATTTAATATACTTATATGTTGCATAAAAATTAAAACTAAAATCCTATGATGAATATAAATCTATTAAATTTCACAATAATACTTTTACTCGAATTTATCATCTTAAAATCACAATAGTTAAATTGTTATATTTATTAAATTATGATGGTGACAACTTTGGCATCATTTAAAATAAAATAATATAAGTGTCATAATTACTTGTATAAGACTCCAAATGGTCAAATATTAGACCATTTGATGATTATAGTTTAAATTTACATGACCAATAACTTTTGGTCAGGGTTTTGTGCCTTTTATGGTCACTATTAGTTTAATAAAAACTATATTCTTGATTTTTCACTAGATAAATAATTTCTGCATCACTATTGTGTCACAATTAATGATAATTATTTAATCCCAAAAATTCTAAATAAATTATCATGATGTAGATAATTTTGTTATATTTTTGTAGACTATTAATGTTGGAAGTTTCATGAAGTTTATCACTAAATTAAAATTATTATACTTATAGTATTTAAGAGAGTGACATGTTGTCACTTTCTTTGGTTTTAATAATAATTAAATTATTTTCATGGAACAAAAGTCCATTAAATGAATCTAATATGACCCTTAGGTGATATGGGTCTAATTTTAGTCATCCAATAGGATTTTTCCAAGTTTTAGGGTAATTTTATAATCTTATATTTACCCTTAATTACCCGATTTACCTGTAACTATAGTAAATAAAATTTACCGTAGTTACTATTCACAATGCCCAAAAATAAAAAGTAGCTTATTAACATAATTTGGACCCACTGATTCCAAATATGGAATCCATTTTTCCAAATTCAATACACAAAAGTTGCAGAAATTAAATTAAAATTAATCCCGTTGTCGAAAGAAAACGGGGTTTTCTTTAAAACATTGCAAAAGATTGAATTGATTTAACCTACGAATTCAAGGTAAAATCAATGCTAGTGACATAAATTATATTAAATGGTAAAAATATATTATATTTATACTTTAAAACCATTCAATATTATAATTTAAACACATAAGATATTACGATGAAAAAAGTTGTTTTTAATTAAAATATAGCGTGTTTTTACTATTCATTAAAATATGAAAGTCATCAGAATAAAATGAAAAATTTATCCAAAGTAAATTTTTATTTCTTGATTCCAAAGAATAATTTTATTTTGTCAAATGTAACTTATAAACATGTCAAAAACTAGATTTAAAGTGGGTGCGCCATCAAAAGGCGGCAAAACTACATTTTTTGAAAAATACTTATTTTACCCGAAAAATTTATTTTGTTCTTATACCATGTTCTAGAAAATGTGTAAGATGAATAATAATTTTATAAAATTCAAAATTTAGTTAATACTATTCATAACGGCTAGTTCATAATAATATTATAATAATATATCATTGTTTAGTAAAACCCGGTATTGCGTACAACACACGCTATCGAGGAAGGTCACGATTGCATGTAATGCAAGCCAAGTCAGGGTTGCGTGTTGTGCAAGAATCCTTCGTTGTTTCGCATAATAGAATACAACCATATTTAAATTATACATTGAATATATATATATATATATACACTCAATCTTGCATAGAATAACTATTATCAAAATTGTGTGTAACACGATCCAAGAATAGTGTTGCGTATACTGCAAGCTAATACGGTGTTGCGTATAGCGCAAGGTAATCTTGGTGTAGCATACAATACAAGACATTAATGAAATTAAAAGAATATTTTTCATAAAATCTCGGGGTGTTACAAGGTATGAGTCCTCTACTGAATACTAGGGTGGCACCATCCTCCTAGGACATGGCATGGGTCCTCTATCAACTATTGAGTGGAACCCTCCTATGGAGTCATGGCATGAGTCCTCATCCATTAGAGTGGCCCCCTCCCGTGGAGTCAGGTCATGAGTCCTCTATTAAATATTTGAGTGAAACCCTCATGCTGTACCAGGGCATGGGCCCTCTATCTAGATATTGTTCCCCTCGACTATACAATATAGCGACGAGGTGTGGCTAGACTTGGATGTCTCTTCAAATAGACACGTAAGATACTAGGCATCATTGATAGACCTTTTAAAACTAATGTCACTCTTTCCTGGGCTGGGATGTGATATGGAGATCCCTTTTCTATCTTTTTTGGGATTTTTTTATTGAGAATATATATATATATATATATATATATATATATATATATATCTGTATCCATGTCATTGTATTTTGTTACTCTTTTGATTTGGGTTGAGCTATCTATTTATATTGTGTCTCTTACTTCTACCCCTTTATATTTTGGGGAATCATGTTGGGTATATATATACTCACCCATTCTTGGGTTTTTCACGCATATTTAGTTTCTTATACAAACAATATATAGGTTGTAGAATATTGCAGAGGATCTTAAGGATACCTGGTGAATTTGACTACATTCAATGGTCAGAGCTTAGAGATTTAGAGATGATCTCTCTCAGTATTTATTTTCTAGTTTATGTCAAGTTGGGACATCTTTCTAGTTGGTTGTATATTTTTTCCCTTTTACTTTTTCTTTTACACTATTTCACTCTTGTAATCCCTAGAGGTTTTATATACATGGTTCATTTTCTAGATGTTACATATTTTATTATTATTTATCTACACTTTCACATGGATATGGATGGGTGCGTGTGTACAGGTACATCAGGAAAAGGCCTCCCATATTAGATATGCCTTTCAGCGCTTGTCACCAGCCCCTAGCCAATGGAGGCAGGCTTAGGGTAGTTATGGCTCGAGCTCCATTGGTTCGGGTTATGATAGATTTGTATCAAAGATGGTTTATTCCTCAAGATGGTGTTTGGAGTAGCCCCCTTATGAGTATTTGGTTGTGATTTAGGGCAACAATGTCCAAGTGTCTCAAGTTTGGATCTTAGGTCAGGGAACCCAGTGTTGGTGTGGCGGTCGATGTATCCATACATTAGGACTCTAACTACCTGATTGTTAACTCACCATGCCGAGACATTGGTTGTGGGGATCAATGTTACATGCATTATATTGGATTGAATCCTTTGAATGTCCTTCTTGATTCATATATCCATTGTATATATAGGCTCATCTGAATGTGGTATATCTTGTTTAAATTTTTCAAGATGCCTCCATGATGATAACTAACCATGTTACTGATTCTAGATCATAATGATGATTTGATGAGTGATGAGGCCTCGATTCAGAGTCAATCACATGAGGTTATTCCTCCATGTGGATAGGTTGTAGCATCCCACCTGCAGAGAAGTAGATCATACCGTAAGAGCAGGTTGAGGATGCACGTAGTCTTAATGCACTCCATGAGTTCTATCACTAGAGGTCACTGAGGTTTTGAGGTGATCTAGACCCCCAAGAAGTAGAGGATTAGCTATATTTAGTGATCAGTGTTTTCAAGATTATCCAGACACTGACTAATTAGGTGGTTTCACTAAAAGATGACCTTTTCCATGGGGCAGCTGGGCACTGGTGGAGTCTAGTTACATAAATTCTTGATAAGTTAACACTATCATGGACTGAATTCTAGTAGATGTTTTTAAGAAGTACTACACATAATCCTTATTCCCAGTTTAGATTCAGAAGCTTCTAGAGCTACAGTAGTGAGAGATGATAGTTTCAGTGTAAGCTACGAGTTTCATAGACCTTATGTGATACTCCCTCGACAAGATTCGAGATGGATACTTCTAGGAATAGAAGTTTAAGTAGGGTCTCCACATATATATCCATTCAAGTGTGGCACCCTTTTGCATTACCACCTATGCTGGGGTGTTGGAGTGGGGGATGGTGATAAAGAGTTTCCTATCTGAGGTACGCCCGATAGCTGGATCTCATAGTGGGTGTTCTAAGGCTGAATTGTCTATAGTAGCTAGTAGGTTCCAGTGGAAAGGATCTCGATGTAGGAGATATTACCATGATCAAACTCAGGAACATGTTCAGAGATAACACAGAGTACCATATCATCCTATATAGGGGTGGTTCTATGCATGTTATGGGTGAGGTCACATAGTGTGGGATTTCTTGACCATACATGCTGAGGAGTGTAGGCAGGTAGCAGATGGACCACCATGATAGAGGCAATACCATGATCATGGATCTCCCAAGCGAGGGAAGGGTGGAACCTAGGGAGGAATTTATAGTAGAGTAGAAGGTGGGGATCTAGGAGGAGGATATGTGGGTGGTGGATGATGCTATGAGACCATTTTACTACCACCTGACAGCCCATGTCGAGCTCAGGGAGCCGACGATCGGGGCCACAGACAGCTGCATGCTATGGATGCTTATGAACCAGTGGAGCATGATATTATTAGAGGTATAATATATGTTTATTTTACTCTTGATTAAATACTAGTAGACACATGTTTGAGTCTTTCCTTCATCTATTTAATCCTAGAGTGAGAGTTGGATCTCCTAGTTGAGGCTTTAGCCTAACAGATTTGTCTTGAGATTCCTACGGGGAGTGATTCTTCTATATCTTTTATCTACCATCATTGAGAACTATCTCTTGGTGGAGATAGGTTCTCATGGTACCTTTTTATTATCACAAAGGGACCCTATGATGTTATCTTGGGTATGGATTGGTTGTCCATAGTCCGATCCTAGATTGTTTTTCATCATAGATGAGTTAGATACCTTCATACCGATGGGATGATATTATCCTTTATGGGTGAGAGAGATCTCATGGTAGGGTGAGTGGTTTTTTGAGCAGGAGGATACATCTCATCATCCATCAGTTGGTGAGTGAAACCCTTGGTGTAGCAGGCTCTTCAGGCACCTAGATTCCTTCAATCATAGAGGATTTTATGGATGTTGACCTTGAGGATGTATTGGGACTACCTATAAGGTGGGGGATGTATTTTTGCATTGGATTGCATCATGGTACCACTTCGATATCTTCTAAAGAATATTGGATGACACCTAACGAGATCTAGGAGCTATGGATGCAATTGAAGGACCTTTGAGAGAAGGGTTTTATCAGACCCAATGTGTCCCCTTAGGTAGCTCTAGTGTTCGTGAAAAAGTCGGATGAGATATTTGGGATTTGTGTGAATTATTGTCACTAAAAACATGCCATAATAAAGAACAATTACCCATTTATGAGGATTTATGAACTCTTTGATCAGTTTCTAGGAACAATATGGTTCTTGAAGATCAATCTTAGGTACAACTACCACCAATTGAGAGTTCATGAGGCTTATATTATGAATATGACATTCTGATTTTGCTACAAACAATATGACTTCCTGGTGAGGGATTTTGGTGTGATGAATTTCACCACTATGTTTATGGATTTGATGATCTAGATCTTCCAGATGAACTTGTATTGGTTTGTGATTGTCTTTATTGATGACATACTCATATACTCTGTGTCAAAGGAGGATAATGAAGAGAACTTAAGTATGATCCTAGATTTTATTTGGGAGAATCGGCTTCATGGTAATCTCTTGAAGTGCCAGTCATGGATCCAAGAGGTTCAATTTTGGGGGAATTTAATTTCTAGTAAAGGATTAGCTATAGACCTGGTGAAGATCGATGCAGTGCTTGATTGGGAGACACCCAAGAGCATGTCAGAGGTACAAAGTTTTCTTGTCTTGGAAAGGTACTATCGGAGGTTTATGATAGAATTATCTAGTATTTCAGACCTTTTTACTGCCTTGACATGAAAAGGGTATCTGTTTACCTTGATTGAGCAGTGCAAGAGGGCCTTCAAGGAGTTGGGGCTAAGGCTGATGAGTGATCCTATTTTGATACTATTGGAGGAGGGCATGGAGTACATAGTGTATTGTGACACCTCATGAGTTGGGCTTGGTTGTGTGTTGATGAAGAGGAAGGCAGTTATAATATATGGGTCAAGGAAGTTGTGATCCCATGAGAAGAACTATACAACTCACAACCTAGAGCTAGAAGTGGAAATATTCACTCTAAGAATGTGGAGGCACTATCTTCAAGGAGAGAGATTTTTGGTTTACTCAGACTATTAGAGTCTGAGATATGTATTCAAATAGAGATATTTGAGCCTGAGATAGAGGCAATGGTTGGATTTATTATAGGACTATGACTTTGGGATAGTCTATACTCATGGTATGGTAAATTTGGTAACATATTACCTTAGTAGGAAGCCTTATGATCATTTGGCGAAAGAGGTGTCTAAGTCGTTGGCTTACTTGGAGTCGACCCTAGTTGAGAAGGAGGGTAAAAATTTTCTTCAGTCGACGGTGTTTAATTATTCACTTCTCAATCATGTGATAGATTCCCAATTGAGAAAAATCTATTGTGAGGTTTTATGTGACCAGATATCCTTAGGGGATTCACCTGATGGATTTTTTGAAGGATGGAATTGTAAAGACCCAAATCTTGACGTACATTGACATTACATTACATTTGCGGAATACTTAGTACATAACAAAAACACACACACAAGGATCGTAATAGTTTAGTATCTTTGGAAACTCGGAACGTAATCTTCTAATCCTGGTGAAAGATCTTCAACATCTCCCATAAAGATCTTCTTTTTTTATACCTAAAACCTTTCTTTATATCCTGGGGAAAAGAAAACTGGGAAACATAAACAACTGGTTCATAAATCTTCTATAGTATCTCCCATTTATTTCATCATATCTAGGGTCCCTTTTAGCATATTCTACTTAATAACCTTCTTCCTGACCTGGGGAAAGAAAACATACAAAAGGGTGAGCTCAAATGCTCAGTAAGGGTAAACAAAAGATATATCAATCACATCATATACATAAGCACATAACTTTTGGAAATCTTAACCTGCAAAAGAGATCATAATTTCATAACATGGGGTAAATCATGGTAGTGAAATGTAATCACCATAATCATAACTTAAAACATGAAACTTTGTGGCATTCACACATAATCATATAGAATCATTTCTTGTTAGTCAAGACTCATTGCCAAGACTATCTTAGTGGACAAAGTCCCTTTCTGAACCGAGTCACCCTCGTTTCAGTCCTATTTCACTGAACCGGTATAACCTACCGTTCCAGCCATGTCTATCTCATGAGATATAAAATCTTTACCCAATTCATTGGAGGGAGATATATGTCCCACCCATCTCATAATGAAACCATTCTTATGTGTGCCACAAAATCATAAATCATACATCATTGCATAACCCATATAGTAAAAATGGGAATATTAAACATCGTGACATCATAAAACAACTCATATAAGATAAAGGAATTCATAAAAATAATCCCATCACAACATAATCAAATCAATGTAATAATAGGGATAGAAACAGAACCCTTTATTTTCTTAGATGGAAAATAATTTTGATAAAACACTTGAACTCTATTCTTGAGGAAAATATCCTTTATTCTTCAAAAACATTTTTCCTTTATTAACATGTAATAAAACTTTAAACTAAAATAAGTTGATTAAAAATAAACTTTAAAACTTGTAAAGGAAGCTTCTTGGAAATAATGTTTTAAAAATCCATTCAGGCCGTATAAGTTAAAAAAAACATTCTTCATACTTTTATCAGAAAAGTCAAAAAGTACCTCGTACGAAAAATGACAAAATATTCCTTTCATATATTTTACAAAAAACTCATAGAAGGGTAAAATTGGATATAAAATATTGTAGAAGGATGGAAATAATATTACATATTGAGGGAACATGGATGTGGATGATAAAATACACCCCAGTAAATACCAAAGTAAAAACAATCTCGGATAAAAATGAGATTGTGATATTTCCCTTACCTTAGGTCCGATTTGCTTCGTAAGTGTCCGAACCTCCTGTATAATGATTTAAATAATGTCATTTACTTATTACAGAATCATATTCATTGTTATGATATCATATATGGTTCACTTATGACTTTATATTACCCGTTCTTTTGTAAATTCCATGTTAAAGAGCGTTTTGGGTAAAATTGTTTCATTTGTCGTCCGTGTTTTGACTTGTAATTATTCATATGATTACTTAGATCATGATTAATTAATTCCAGAACATAAAACATGATTTATATATATATATATATTCAGGATATACATATATATAATAAATCACTAAATGGAAAGAAATACACCGTTCATGGAGACGGTAGTCTGTACGTACGCATGCACGCTGTTTTCGTTTCCTTATTGAATTGAATGGAATTAAGTAGATGACATACATATAAATATAAATAAATCCAGTATCATTATTATTTCATATATTTCATTAGTACTTATTATATATACTTTATAATCATTCGTGAATGGTTAATCATTGAGAATGAATCTCATCGCGTCGTGGAGACGGTAGTCCGTACGTACGCACGAGCGATGATATCGTTCCCATGGTCGTGTAATTGTGTTGAAGTGTATGTAGACTATTTCAGTATCAATATCACTTTATAATAATCATATATAGTTACTCATTACACCATTATACCCATCCTATTAAGGTGGTGGTGGAAAATAGATTACACCACGGCGTGGAGATGGTATTCCGTACGTACGCACGCGCGGTGATTTCATTTTTCCGTAGGATGGATAGAAGGTGAATTAGGGTTGTTTCATATTTATAATAACATATCAGTATGTAAGTAATACTGATGTTATTACTTTGTCATGAAACAACTAAAGAAGAAGAAGTTGAAGAAGAAAGAAATTGAAAAGATCGGTAATGGATATTACCTCTTCTTTGAAACGCCTCCTTGAATCCTCCACTTAGAGAACTAAGATTGGTCTCTGAAGAAGACCAGGACCTCTAGGATTATTCTAGGGAAGTGGAGAAGGGATTTTGGCAGGGGTTGTCCGAGATTGAGTGCTCAAATTGGTGTGAGGAGGAGGGGGAGGAGGTGTCCTTTTATAAGGGAGGAGAGGGGCACCTTAGGAATATCTCAAAATATTATTTTATATTAAAGTCAAAATCGGTTTATAATGGTTCCAAAGGGTCTTATTTCAAAGCTAAAGTGGGGATGGGTCTAAATACTATCAAACAATAGGATTTAGACAAGTTTAGGTTATTATTTTAACCTTATCAATTAGATTTAACTCTAAGTTAAATAATTTAACTTTTACCGCGTCTTTTTGTTTTCTTACACTATATGGTTAATACACTTACTATAACATGCCAAACGAACCCCAAATTGTTTATTATTAATATATATATCCTTATATAAGTCATTTGGCCGAACCTTATATTTTTAGGAATAAAATAACAATTAATAATATAATATTTGATTTAAAAACTATTTTGTGTCAATTTTGACACTATTTGATATATGATTTTTGTGAAAGTCATAACAGAATTATATGTTCGAACCAAGTCGATTAAATCAACACTAATATATCATAGTAACCTAGAAAATTAGTGGAATTCATAAAAAGTCTCAAATTACATTTATTTTGGTGTTTATAACATCAATTATGTCAATATTTCATTAATAAGATAATTACTGAATTATCATTGTGTCATAAATAAATTAAATTATTTAATGTCTAAAAATTACAAATAAAATACCATTATGTATGAAATCTCTTTATCTTTCTAATGAATATTTATAGTCGAATTTATCTTATGTATAACCCCATATTAAAAATGTTTTAGTAAATAAACTTTGATTTTAACTCTTTTAACCCTTCTTTAAATAAATTAATAATAAATGTCCTAATCTAATCCAAGTGGGCCTAAATGGTCATATTTTATTCCTAAGTTTTTTTTGGTCGAATTTCACTTATCCAATAGAATTAGGACATTTGTTAGGGTAATAATAATATCATCTTTACCCTTAATTACCCTATTTACTTTTAACCGTGGTAAAAAAAAGTAAAAAGTTACTATTCACCAAAAATTATTTTCATCTCATTGAACCACATTTTAGTCCTTGATATTAACCGTGTCTCTCGGATTTTCGAAATTCCACTCACAGAAGCGGTAAAATTAAGTTTTATGAAAAATTCAGTTTTTTTAACTACCACTTAGTGGTTTCACTATTCATCAAAAATTGAAAGTTTTCAGAAAAATACCAAAATTTCACCCTAGGCTAATTTTGATATTCCGAATCCAAAAATGAAGTCCATTTTGAAAAATAAAATTTATAAAATTTCAAAAAGTGGTTATTAATATTCATAACGGCTAGTTTTAATAATATTTTAATAGCATATTGTTGTTTAGTGAAACTCGTTATTGCGTACTACACACGCTATCGAGGAAGGTCGTGATTGCGTGTAATGCAAGGCAAGTCAAGGATGCGTGTTGTGCAAGCTCCTTTTGGTGTAGCGTACAACACAAGACATTAATAAAATTAAAAAGAATATTTTTCATAAAATCTCGGGCTGTTACATTCTACCCCCCTTAAAATGAATTTCGCCCTCGAAATTCGTCTGGGTTATAAATGGTTTACTATTCGAAAGTTTCTTTAATAGAAACCCACATCGTAAAAAGGAATACCAAAACCAATCTTTAAAAACAAAGGTATGAAACGTAATGGTTACCCAAAATAAACTAATCACTGAGTTTCCACATAGGTGAAAATATGGATATGGAAGAGAAAGCTAACCATTATGTTCTGATGGAGAGTGGTAGAGAACATGGCTATGGAAAAGCCAGTAATCACAAATCCATAGATTTGTGATGATATAAGGTACCATCTGATTCATCAGGTATAAGATCACTAGGACAACATTTTTGGTTTTCAAGATCATTTCCCTAAAGTTGAAAATTTGAATTAGAATAAATACTTACTTTATTTTGGTACAATCTCACTGTTGTTCGTGCCTTGAACAATTTCCACTTCATCTCTTAAATAAATGAAGTTGAATTTGTTATTCGTGAAGTGTTAGCAGATCATGTGATAGAATGACGGGTCATTCCATCTGTCTCAAACAAAAGGTTAACAAAAGTTATTAAATATACATAAGTCATTTTATAGTGAGATTAATCATATATGGTTCCTAAAATGGACTTATACTTCATATATCATACTGCTTAATATAATAAAACTAGTTTCTACTAAACAGGGACTTCCTGTAGGCCAGTGGTAGGCGATAAAGGCCAGTCGCACTTCGGTTGTGGGTTCGATTCCCACAGCCTTGTCCGATGCGATGGGCTGTCGCCCGTCCTGCAGGTTGTCCTTTTTTCTAAAGCTATATTACTATAACATCCCATAAATAATACCGAAAAAAACTTCTATCCTTAAACAATACTAACTTATGTCCAACATAATTCATTCCAATCTTTAGGATAATCCATAATACTGCAGTCCACTCTCATAACATAGTGAAAACGATTACCAGAGATTTAATACCATCGGTGATCCCCATATATCATAAGATATGTTTTTTTGGTCACATTCCAAACATTCAAAGTCCTTAATCATGTATTCTCTTGAATACCTTAGTGAAAACATGAATGCAGTCAAAATTCTATATACTCAAACCATGATATCACTTAGTCCTTATATCAATCATGAGCTCATGAATACTGTTAAATATCTCAATTACTTTGAATACCACATTAGACCAACACATAAATATTCCAATACTTTATGATACAATATTATTTTGGAATCCCATTACATAAACACTTAATCATTCCACCACATCGTTGTCATATTCAACATCGCCAATAGTGATCGCATGTGACTTCCCTTTGTCCTTTGCCTTAAGTGGTTGCTCATGTTGATCATCACTAACCCTTGGATTAGGGCATTTATTAGCATAATGCCCCATTTCCTTGCACTTGAAGCATTGAAGTGTTGGTGGTGCGTTCTCTGCAGTGTTTGCTTTATTCACATCATTAGAATCCCTTTTTCCATTACTTTGACACTCAGCTGCTTGATGACCTTCTTTTCCACACTTAAAACATTTTCTAGTCCCTTTAAGACAATCTCCACCATGCTTATTTCCACACTTTGTGCATAAGGAAACATTCATCTTCTTTTCACCATTATTTTGAGATTTCTCCTTGAACTCCATCTTTCGTTTCTTTTCAAAACCATGAGATGGATATGTAACACTAACTTCCATTTCTACCTTCATAGCACAACGCACAATTTCTTCATAGCTACTGAAGTCTCTTATAGCTAATGCCCTTCGAAGACTTGGTTTTAAGCCACTGAAAAATCGATCAACTTTACTTTCAGGTTGGATGATAATGCCAGATGCATACCTTGCAAGTCTTGTAAAATTCGCTTCGTATATACCAACAGATTCATCATCCTTCTGCTTCAGCTCAAGAAACTCCTTTTCCATCTTTGTTCGAAGAATACGAGGGAAGTACTTACTGAAAAACAAGTTCTTGAACTCATCCCATTCTATGGACTCAATTTCATCTCTTGGCCTCGTATTCTTGATAAGATTCCACCATTGATCAGATTCACCTTCCAAACGATACACGGCTAAGATGACTTTATCATGTTCAGAACATTGAAGAACTGAAAATATCTTTTCAGTGGTACTGATCCATTGTTCAGCAACAAGTGGATCGGAAGTCCCACTAAAAGAAGGTGGACGTTGCCTCATGAAAGACTCAATAGAATATTGTTCCCTTCTCTGCTCATTTGGAAGTCCAGAATGATTCATAGCTTGTGTAAGTATAGCAATAAGATTTTTCACTCCATCTCCCATAACATTTGTTTGTTCAGGAGGGCAATCATTGCATTGTCCATTTCATTGATCAACACGGTTCCTTCGGGTTCCAGCCATCGTCTAAAACCCAAAAAGAATAGTGTGAGAGGCAAAAATCATGCTAGGGAAAACAACATAATAAAGGGGGAGTACCTTCAATATCTAACATCTTAGGTTTAATTCTATGATCGTTAGCGTAATTCTAGTACTATAACCTATACGTATACTTAACCTTAGGGACATCCCTAGACATACCTTAGAAATATCTCTAGGGATCTCACTAACGTTTTCGCATCCTAGTTTCCAAAGGTTGACTAAACTTTTCCTCTGATACCAACTGTAAAGACCCAAAGCTTAACGTACATTGACATTACATTACATTTGTGGAATACTTAGTACATAACAAAAACACATACACAAGGATCGTAATAGTTTAGTGTCTTTGGAAACTCGGAACGTAATTTTCTAATCCTGGTGAAATATCTTCAACATCTCCCATAAAGATCTTCTTTTTTTATACCTAAAACCTTTCTTTATATCCTGGGGAAAAGAAAACTGGGAAACATAAACAACTGGTTCATAAATCTTCTATAGTATCTCCCATTTATTTCATCATATCTAGGGTCCCTTTTAGCATATTCTACTTAATAACCTTCTTCCTGACCTGGGGAAAGAAAACATACAAAAGGGTGAGCTCAAATGCTCAGTAAGGGTAAACAAAAGATATATCAATCACATCATATACATAAGCACATAACTTTTGGAAATCTTAACCTGCAAAAGAGATCATAATTTCATAACATGGGGTAAATCATGGTAGTGAAATGTAATCACCATAATCATAACTTAAAACATGAAACTTTATGGCATTCACACATAATCATATAGAATCATTTCTTGTTAGTCAAGACTCATTGCCAAGACTATCTTAGTGGACAAAGTCCCTTTCTGAATCGAGTCACCCTCGTTTCAGTCCTATTTCACTGAACCGGTATAACCTACCATTCCAGCCATGTCTATCTCATGAGATATAAAATCTTTACCCAATGCATTGGAGGGAGATATATGTCCCACCCATCTCATAATGAAACCATTCTTATGTGTGCCACAAAATCATAAATCATACATCATTGCATAACCCATATAGTAAAAATGGGAATCTTAAACATCGTGACATCATAAAACAACTCATATAAGATAAAGGAATTCATAAAAATAATTCCATCAAAACACAATCAAATCAATGTAATAATAGGGATAGAAACATAACCCTTTATTTTCTTAGATGGAAAATAATTTTGATAAAACACTTGAACTCCATTCTTGAGGAAAATATCCTTTCTTCTTCAAAAACATTTTTCCTTTCTTAAGATGTCATACAAATTTAAACTAAAAGATGTTGATTAAAAATAAACTTGAAAACTTGTAAAGGAAGCTTCTTGGAAATAATGTTTTAAAAATCCATTCAGGCCGTATAAGTTAAAAAAAAACATTCTTCGTACTTTTGTCGGAAAAGTCAAAAAGTACCTCGTACGAAAAACGACAAAAGATTCCTTTCATATCTTTTACAAAAAACTCATCGAAGGGTAAAATTGGATATAAAATATTGTAGAAGGATGGAAATAATATTACATATTGAGGGAACATGGATGTGGATAATAAAATACACCCCAGTAAATACCAAAGTAAAAACAATCTCAGATAAAAATGAGATTGTAATATTTCCCTTACCTTAGGTCCGATTTGCTTCGTAAGTGTCCGAACCTCCTGTATAATGATTTAAATAATGTCATTTACTTATTACAGAATCATATTCATTGTTATGATATCATATATAGTTCACTTATGACTTCATATTACCCGTTCTTTTGTAAATTCCATGTTAAAGAGCGTTTTGGGTAAAATTGTTTCATTTGTCGTCCGTGTTTTGACTTGTAATTATTCATATGATTACTTAGATCATGATTACTTAATTACAGAACATAAAACATGATTTATATATATATATATTCAGGATATACATATATATAATAAATCAGTAAATGGAAAGAAATACACCGTTCATGGAGACGGTAGTCCGTACGTACGCATGAACGCTGTTTTCGTTTCCTTATTGAATTGAATGTAATTAAGTAGATGACATACATATAAATATAAATAAATCCAGTATCATTATTATTTAATATATTTCATTTGTACTTATTATATATACTTTATAATCATTCATGAATGGTTAATCATTGAGAATGAATCTCATCGCGTCGTGGAGACGGTAGTCCGTACGTACGCACGAGCGATGATATCGTTCCCATGGTCGTGGAATTGTATTGAAGTGTATGTAGACTATTTCAGTATCAATATCACTTTATAATAATCATATATAGTTACTCATTAAACCATTATACCCATCCTATTAAGGTGGTGGTGGAAAATAGATTACACCACGGCGTGGAGACGGTATTCCGTACGTACGCACGCGCGGTGATTTCATTTTTCCGTAGGATGGATAGAAGGTGAATTAGGGTTGTTTCATATTTATAATAACATATCAGTATGTAAGTAATACTGATGTTATTACTTTGTCATGAAACAACTAAATAAGAAGAAGTTGAAGAATAAAGAAATTGAAAAGATCGGTAATGGATATTACCTCTTCTTTGAAACGCCTCCTTGAATCCTCCACTTAGGGAACTAAGATTGGTCTCTGAAGAAGACCAGGACCTCTAGGATTATTCTAGGGAAGTGGAGAAGGGATTTTGGCAGGGGTTGGCCGATCTTGAGTGCTCAAATTGGTGTGAGGAGGAGGGGGAGGAGGTGTCCTTTTATAAGGGAGGAGAGGGGCACCTTAGGAATATCTCAAAATATTATTTTATATTAAAGTCAAAATCAGTTTATAATGGTTCCAAAGGGTCTTATTTCAAAGCTAAAGTGGGGATGGGTCGAAATACTATCAACCAATAGGATTTAGACAAGTTTAGGTTATTATTTTAACCTTATCAATTAGATTTAACTCTAAGTTAAATAATTTAACTTTTACCGCGTCTTTTTGTTTTCTTACACTATATGGTTAATACACTTACTATAACATGCCAAAAGAACCCCAAATTGTTTATTATTAACATATATATCCTTATCTAAGTCATTTGGCCGAACCTTATATTTTTAGGAATAAAATAACAATTAATAATATAATATTTGATTTAAAAACTATTTTGTGTCAATTTTGACACTATTTGATATATGATTTTTGTGAAAGTCATAACAGAATTATATGTTCGAACCAAGTTGATTAAATCAACACTAATATATCATAGTGACCTAGAAAATTATTGGAATTCATAAAAAGTCTAAAATTACATTTATTTTTGTGTTTATAACATCAATTATGTCAATATTTCATTAATAAGATAATTACTGAATCATCATTGTGTCATAAATAAATTAAATTATTTAATGTCTAAAAATTACAAATAAAATACCATTATGTAGTAAATATCTTTAGATTTCTAATGAATATTTATAATCGAATTTATCTTATGTATAACCCCATATTAAAAATGTTTTAGTAAATAAACTTTGATTTTAACTCTTTTAACCCTTCTTTAAATAAATTAATAATAAATGTCCTAATCTAATCCAAGTGGGTCTAAATGGTCATATTTTATTCCTAAGTTTGTTTTTGGTCGAATTTCACTTATCCAATAGAATTAGGACATTTGTTAGGGTAATAATAATATCATCTTTACCCTTAATTACCCTATTTACTTTTAACCGTGGTAAAAAAAAGTAAAAAGTTATTATTCACCAAAAATTATTTTCATCTCATTGAACCACATTTTAGTCCTTGATATTAACCGTGTCTCTCGGATTTTCGAAATTCCACTCACAGAATCGGTAAAATTAAGTTTTATGAAAAATTCAGTTTTTTTAACTACCACTTAGTGGTTTCACTATTCATCAAAAATTGAAAGTTTTCAGAAAAATACCGAAATTTCACCCTAGGCTAATTTCGATATTCCGAATCCAAAAATGAAGTCCATTTTGAAAAATAAAATTTATAAAATTTCAAAAAGTGGTTATTACTATTCATAACGGCTAGTTTTAATAATATTTTAATAGCATATTGTTGTTTAGTGAAACTCGTTATTGCGTACTACACACGCTATCGAGGAAGGTCGTGATTGCGTGTAATGCAAGGCAAGTCAAGGATGCGTGTTGTGCAAGCTCCTTTTGGTGTAGCATACAACACAAGACATTAATAAAATTAAAAAGAATATTTTTCATAAAATCTCGGGCTGTTACATTCTACCCCCCTTAAAATGAATTTCGCCATCGAAATTCATCTGGGTTATAAATGGTTTACTATTCGAAAGTTTCTTTAATAGAAACCCACATCGTAAAAAGGAATACCAAAACCAATCTTTAAAAACAAAGGTATTGGTTACCCAAAATAAACTAATCACTGAGTTTCCACATAGGTGAAAATATGGATATGGAAGAGAAAGCTAACCATCATGTTCTGATGGAGAGTGGTAGAGAACATGGCTATGGAAAAGCCAGTAATCACAAATCCATAGATTTGTGATGATATAAGGTACCATCTGATTCATTAGGTATAAGATCACTAGGACAACATTTTTGGTTTTCAAGATCATTTCCCTAAAGTTGAAAATTTGAATTAGAATAAATACTTACTTTATTTTGGTATAATCTCACTGTTGTTCGTGCCTTGAACAATTTCCACTTCATCTCTTAAATAAATGAAGTTGAATTTGTTATTCGTGAAGTGTTAGCAGATCATGTGATAGAATGACGGGTCATTCCATCTGTCTCAAAAAAAAGGTTAGCAAAAGTTATTAAATATACATAAGTCATTCTATAGTGAGATTAATCATATATGGTTCCTAAAATGGACTTATACTTCATATATCATACTGCTTAATATAATAAAACTAGTTTCTACTAAACAGGGACTTCCTGTAGGCCAGTGGTAGGCGATAAAGGCCAGTCGCACTTCGGTTGTGGGTTCGATTCCCACAGCCTTGTCCGATGCGATGGGCTGTCGCCCGTCTTGCAGGTTGTCCTTTTTTCTAAAGCTATATTACTATAACATCCCATAAATAATACCAAAAAAAACTTCTATCCTTAAACAATACTAACTTATGTCCAACATAATTCATTCCAATCTTTAGGCTAATCCATAATACTGCAGTCCACTCTCATAACATAGTGAAAACGATTACCAGAGATTTAATACCATCGTTGATCCCCATATATCATAAGATATGTTTTGTTGGTCACATTCCAAACATTCAAAGTCCTTAATCATGTATTCTCTTGAATACCTTAGTGAAAACATGAATGCAGTCAAAATTCTATATACTCAAACCATGATATCAATTAGTCCTTATATCAATCATGAGCTCATGAATACTATTAAATATCTCAATTACTTTGAATACCACATTAGACCAACACATAAATATTCCAATACTTTATGATACAATATTATTTTGGAATCCCATTACATAAACACTTAATCATTCCACCACATCGTTGTCATATTCAACATCGCCAATAGTGATCGCATGTGACTTCCCTTTGTCCTTTGCCTTAATTGGTTGCTCATGTTGATCATCACTAACCCTTGGATTAGGGCATTTATTAGCATAATGCCCCATTTCCTTGCACTTGAAGCATTGAAGTGTTGGGGGTGCGTTCTCTGCAGTGTTTGCTTTATTCACATCATTAGAATCCCTTTTTCCATTACTTCGACACTCAGCTGCTTGATGACCTTATTTTCTACACTTAAAACATTTTCTAGTCCCTTTAAGACAATCTCCACCATGCTTCTTTCCACACTTTGTGCATAAGGAAACATTCATCTTCTTTTCACCATTATTTTGAGATTTCTCCTTGAACTCCATCTTTCGTTTCTTTTCAAAACCATGAGATGGATATGTAACACTAACTTCCATTTCTACCTTCATAGCACAACGCACAATTTCTTCATAGCTACTGAAGTATCTTATAGCTAATGCCCTTCGAAGACTTGGTTTTAAGCCACTTAAAAATCGATCAACTTTACTTTCAGGTTGGATGATAATGCCAGATGCATACCTTTCAAGTCTTGTAAAATTCGCTTCGTATATACCAACAGATTCATCATCCTTCTGCTTCAGCTCAAGAAACTCCTTTTCCATCTTTGTTCGAAGAATACGAGGGAAGTACTTACTGAAAAACAAGTTCTTGAACTCATCCCATTCTATGGACTCAATTTCATCTCTTGGCCTCGTATTCTTGATAAGATTCCACCATTGATCAGCTTCACCTTCCAAACGATATACGGCTAAGATGACTTTATCATGTTTAGAACATTGAAGAACTGAAAATATCTTTTCAGTGGTACTGATCCATTGTTCAGCAACAAGTGGATCGGAAGTCCCACTGAAAGAAGGTGGACGTTGCCTCATGAAGGACTCAATAGAATATTGTTCCCTTCTCTGCTCATTTGGAAGTCCAGAATGATTCATAGCTTGTGTAAGTATAGCAATAAGATTTTGCACTCCATCTCCCATAACATTTGTTTGTTCCGGAGGGCAATCATTGCATTATCCATTGCATTGATCAACACGGTTCCTTCAGGTTCCATCCATCATCTAAAACCCAAAAAGAATAGTGTGAGAGGCAAAAATCATGCTAGGGAAAACAACATAATAAAGGGGGAGTACCTTCAATATCTAACATCTTAGGTTTAATTCTATGATCGTTAGCGTAATTCTAGTACTGTAACCTATATGTATACTTAACCTTAGGGACATCCCTAGACATACCTTAGAAATATCTCTAGGGTTCTCACTAACGTTTTCGCATCCTAGTTTCCAAAGGTTGACTAAACTTTTCCTCTGATACCAACTGTAAAGACCCAAATCTTAACGTACATTGACATTACATTACATTTGTGGAATACTTAGTACATAACAAAAACACACACACAAGGATCGTAATAGTTTAGTGTCTTTGGAAACTCGGAACGTAATCTTCTAATCCTGGTGAAAGATCTTCAACATCTCCCATAAAGATCTTCTTTTTTTATACCTAAAACCTTTCTTTATATCCTGGGGAAAAGAAAACTGGGAAACATAAACAACTGGTTCATAAATCTTCTATAGTATCTCCCATTTATTTCATCATATCTAGGGTCCCTTTTAGCATATTCTACTTAATAACCTTCTTCCTGGCCTGGGGAAAGAAAACATACAAAAGGGTGAGCTCAAATGCTCAGTAAGGGTAGACAAAAGATATATCAATCACATCATATACATAAGCACATAACTTTTGGAAATCTTAACCTGCAAAAGAGATCATAATTTCATAACATGGGGTAAATCATGGTAGTGAAATGTAATCACCATAATCATAACTTAAAACATGAAACTTTATGGCATTCACACATAATCATATAGAATCATTTCTTGTTAGTCAAGACTCATTGCCAAGACTATCTTAGTGGACAAAGTCCCTTTCTGAACCGAGTCACCCTCGTTTCAGTCCTATTTCACTGAACCGGTATAACCTACCGTTCCAGCCATGTCTATCTCATGAGATATAAAATCTTTACCCAATGCATTGGAGGGAGATATATGTCCCACCCATCTCATAATGAAACCATTCTTATGTGTGCCACAAAATCATAAATCATACATCATTGCATAACCCATATAGTAAAAATGGGAATCTTAAACATCGTGACATCATAAAACAACTCATATAAGATAAAGGAATTCATAAAAATAATTCCATCACAACATAATCAAATCAATTTAATAATAGGGATAGAAACAGAACCCTTTATTTTCTTAGATGGAAAATAATTTTGATAAAACACTTGAACTCCATTCTTGAGGAAAATATCCTTTCTTCTTCAAAAACATTTTTCCTTTCTTAACATGTCATACAACTTTAAACTAAAAGAATTTGATTAAAAATAAACTTGAAAACTTGTAAAGGAAGCTTCTTGGAAATAATGTTTTAAAAATCCATTCAGGCCGTATAAGTTAAAAAAAACATTCTTCGTACTTTTGTCGGAAAAGTCAAAAAGTACCTCGTACGAAAAACGACAAAAGATTCCTTTCATATCTTTTACAAAAAACTCATCGAAGGGTAAAATTGGATATAAAATATTGTAGAAGGATGGAAATAATATTACATATTGAGGTAACATAGATGTGGATGATAAAATACACCCCAGTAAATACCAAAGTAAAAACAATCTCGGATAAAAATGAGATTGTGATATTTCCCTTACCTTAGGTCCGATTTGCTTCGTAAGTGTCCGAAACTTCTGTATAATGATTTACATAATGTCATTTACTTATTACAGAATCATATTCATTGTTATGATATCATATATGGTTCACTTATGACTTTATATTACCCGTTCTTTTGTAAATTCCATGTTAAAGAGCGTTTTGGGTAAAATTGTTTCATTTGTCGTCCGTGTTTTGACTTGTAATTATTCATATGATTACTTAGATCATGATTACTTAATTACAGAACATAAAACATGATTTATATATATATATATTCAGGATATACATATATATAATAAATCAGTAAATGGAAAGAAATACACCGTTCATGGAGACGGTAGTCCGTACGTACGCATGAACGCTGTTTTCGTTTCCTTATTGAATTGAATGGAATTATGTAGATGACATACATATAAATATAAATAAATCCAGTATCATTATTATGTCATATATTCCATTAGTACTTATTATATATACTTTATAATCATTCATGAATGGTTAATCATTGAGAATGAATCTCATCGCGTCGTGGAGACGGTAGTCCGTACGTACGCACGAGCGATGATATCATTCCCATGGTCGTGGAATTGTTTTGAAGTGTATGTAGACTATTTCAGTATAAATATCACTTTATAATAATCATATATAGTTACTCATTACACCATTATACCCATCCTATTAAGGTGGTGGTGGAAAATAGATTACACCACGGCGTGGAGATGGTATTCCGTACGTACGCACGCGCGGTGATTTCATTTTTCCGTAGGATGGATAGAAGGTGAATTAGGGTTGTTTCATATTTATAATAACATATCAGTATGTAAGTAATACTGATGTTATTACTTTTTCATGAAACAACTAAATAAGAAGAAGTTGAAGAAGAAAGAAATTGAAAAGATCGGTAATGGATATTACCTCTTCTTTGAAACGCCTCCTTGAATCCTCCACTTAGGGAACTAAGATTGGTCTCTGAATAAGACCAGGACCTCTAGGATTATTCTAGGGAAGTGGAGAAGGGATTTTGGCAGGGGTTGGTCAATCTTGAGTGCTCAAATTGGTGTGAGGAGGAGGGGGAGGAGGTGTCCTTTTATAAGGGAGGAGAGGGGCACCTTAGGAATATCTCAAAATATTATTTTATATTAAAGTAAAAATCGGTTTATAATGGTTCCAAAGGGTCTTATTTCAAAGCTAAAGTGGGGATGGGTCTAAATCCTATCAACCAATAGGATTTAGACAAGTTTAGGTTATTATTTTAACCTTATCAATTAGATTTAACTCTAAGTTAAATAATTTAACTTTTACCGCGTCTTTTTGTTTTCTTACACTATATGGTTAATACACTTACTATAACATGCCAAAAGAACCCCAAATTGTTTATTATTAATATATATATCCTTATCTAAGTCATTTGGCCGAAACTTAGTTTTTTAGGAATAAAATAACAATTAATAATATAATATTTTATTTAAAAACTATTTTGTGTCAATTTTGACACTATTTGATATATGATTTTTGTGAAAGTCATAACAGAATTATATGTTCGAACCAAGTTGATTAAATCAACACTAATATATCATAGTAACCTATAAAATTAGTGGAATTCATAAAAAGTCTCAAATTACATTTATTTTGGTGTTTATAACATCAATTATGTCAATATTTCATTAATAAGATAATTACTGCATCATCGTTGTGTCATAAATAAATTAAATTATTTAATGTCTAAAAATTACAAATAAAATACCATTATGTAGGAAATCTCTTTAGCTTTATAATTAATATTTATAGTCGAATTTATCTTATGTATAACCCCATATTAAAAATGTTTTAGTAAATAAACTTTGATTTTAACTCTTTTAACCCTTCTTTAAATAAATTAATAATAAATGTCCTAATCTAATCCAAGTGGGCCTAAATGGTCATATTTTATTCCTAAGTTTGTTTTTGGTCGAATTTCACTTATCCAATAGAATTAGGACATTTGTTAGGGTAATAATAATATCATCTTTACCCTTAATTACCCTATTTACTTTTAACCGTGGTAAAAAAAGTAAAAAGTTACTATTCACCAAAAATTATTTTCATCTCATTGAACCACATTTTAGTCCTTGATATTAACCGTGTCTCTCAGATTTTCGAAATTCCACTCACAGAAGCGGTAAAATTAAGTTTTATGAAAAATTCAGTTTTTTTAACTACCACTTAGTGGTTTCACTATTCATCAAAAATTGAAAGTTTTCAGAAAAATATCAAAATTTCACCCTAGGCTAATTTCGATATTCCGAATCCAAAAATGAAGTCCATTTTGAAAAATAAAATTTATAAAATTTCAAAAAGTAGTTATTACTATTCATAACGGCTAGTTTTAATAATATTTTAATAGCATATTGTTGTTTAGTGAAACTCGTTATTGCGTACTACACACGCTATCGAGGAAGGTTGTGATTGCGTGTAATGCAAGGCAAGTCAAGGATGAGTGTTGTGCAAGCTCCTTTTGGTGTAGCGTACAACACAAGACCTTAATAAAATTAAAAAGAATATTTTTCATAAAATCTCGGGCTGTTACAGGAATCACATCATCCTTTTCCAAGGATGGATGGTGGTCCTGGTCATGACATGACATGAGAGGAGGTGATGAGAGAGTTACACACATATTCTTTGGCTTTATATCATGGAAAGTGGAATATGCATAGATACCTTCAGTGATAGTTTTGGTGGGATGACATAAGATAGAGCGTGGATGAGTTCATCTCTCAGTGCATCACCTGTTAGCAGGTGAAGATTGAGCACCAGATTATGGAAGGTTTTTTGTAGTCCCATGATATCCAGGAATATAAATGGGATGAAATATCCATGGAGTTTGTGACAAGTATTCCATGGATAGTGAGAGGCCATGATGCCATCTGGGTGATAGTTGACCGACTCATGAAGTCAACACACTTCCTTTATAACTGGGAGTAGAGTTCAGTGGAGAGTTTGGGGATGTTGTACATACATGATATTATTCTCTTTCATGGGGTTCCCTCAACTATTGTCTCTGTAAGTGATGTGTGATTTACATCACGGTTGTGGAGAGTCATACAAGAGGAATTCAAGACCCAAATGAGGATGAGTATATCCTTTCACCCCTAGAAATATGGGAAGAATGAGCACACTATCAAAGTGCTAGAGGATATGCTGAATGATTACATGTTAAATTTTGGATAGAGCTTGGGGGAACACTTTTCCTTGGTAGAGTTTTCATACAATAATAGCTACCACTCTACTATCAGCACGACACCTTTTGAGGTACTATATGAGAAACCCTGTAGGGCCCCCTTATATTGGACTGAGATCAGAGAGATATCTCTTGTTGGTCTAGATATAGTGTAGGAAATGACAGAGAAGGTCTAGGTCATTCGTGAGTAGACAAGGACAACTCAAAGCAAGAATAAATATTACAAATATCAATGTTGTAGTCCCTTGGAGTTCAAGAAGGGAGACCATGTTTTCCTAAGAGTCTCCCCATGACAAGGATTATGGAGATTCAAATGGAGAGGTAAGTTATCCCCAAGGGTCATTGGGCTGTTCAAGATCATGTAGAGGGTTGGTGAGTTTTCTTACCACCTCACCCTACCCCCAAAATTGGAGCAGGTGCACAATGCCTTCCTTGTATCACAGCTGAGGCAATACATGCAAGACCCCACACATGTTATTGATCGGGGAAAGATGGAAATCAGGGATGGAACCACTTTTATGGATCACCTGATGGTGATCAAGGATCAGAAAGAGAGGACCCTATATGGATGGACTGTCCACTTGGTTCATGTTTTTTGGCAGCATGGGAGCATGTAGGAGATCTCCTGGGAGAGGGAGATCTAGATACAAGCCCAGTATCCTGAGATATTTTTTTAGTTTTTTTACTTTTAGAGGATGAAAATAATGAAGGATGGAATGATTAAGAGACCCTATTTTTTCATTTTAATATGTTTTAATATATATAGAAATATTTTCAGAGCTAGAAATTGATATGGCATGCAATTCCAAGACCTAGTGTGTTTAGAATTAATTTTATATAAATATTAAATATATTTATATCATGCATTCTTGATTTATTAAATAAAATGGGATAAATCTTAAAGAAAATCTTAGATAAAAAATCCAGGACCACTTTTAAATCCGTAACATGAGGTCTACCATAGGCGTGAACTAAAATGGGTCAGTGTGGGGAATTTGGATAAAAATTCCATTGGTGGGTGTGTTTAATTAAACTAAATAATTAAATTTATTAAATAAACTATAACTCATCACCTCTTTAAATATCCTATTATTGTGGATATCCATGGTTATCCACATAACCTTGGGACCATTAAAAGGAGTTTGTTCTACCCTCTCATTGGCGAATCGAAATTAGATGAAGACGAAACTCCTAATCCTAGCGAATCGAGGCACAAAAAACACAACGAATTATCTCATTCATGGTAAAGATCATTATTCATTGGAGAATGATCCAAATCAAGGTAGGAATCTTAAATTTTTGTATTCTACCCCAATTTATTAATTATATTGAGCACGATCATCCTCTAATTTGATTTGTGTCAATTATAAACCTTTTCATGCACCCGCATACCGGATTTCAATTGATTATTAAATCTGTATCTGTTGAACCATGTTTCTCACTAAAATCTCCCAATTTTTTTATTTTTTTGGACAAGAAATATTGGACAACAATTTCTCCACCTTTTTTCTTTTTAATTTATCCCAATCATTCTTCTCATTCTTCATCGATTGGCCTACAGGGTCTTCATTTGACGTTACCGGGTGGGATCGAGCCCGATCAGACCCCCATATTCACGATGGATTTGAGTTTGATGAATATATCCATGATAATGGATGAATTTCAAATGGATTGTGGGATATAGGTGATTTAAATATGGATCAGTAATCTAGTGAGGCACTACGAGCACCAGGATACACACGCGGTGCATACAGAAGATGAACAAACCAATCAAAAATCTGTTTCTGGACAATAGACAACCAGAAATGATGATTAGAGACCTTTCCCACTGATTTTGGGAACATTAGAGGTAATATTCTAGGAGACAATTCTAGATCTAGAATTCCGAAAGCAGATCTAACTTTCTGTGAAAAAACATGACTACATAACGTGTATTATGATGAACACATGTTGTGTAGTGCCCCTTCAGATGTGGTGCTAGGGTTTTGGAAATGTTAAGTATCACACATTGTGTGTCTAGGATACATGTCATGTAAACCTCCCTAGGTATATAGGATGTGTGGTGGAGCACACATGCAAGACCTCATGCAGGAGAACACATAGTGTACCATAATACACGAACATGTGAAAGAGTAAAAAGACATGAGAAGGAGCACGAGAAGGACCCTGAGTGGATGAGACACACCATGTAGTTCACATACATTTTGTGAAGGGATAAAAAGATAGTTATCCATGTATTGGTAGGGACACAGATAAGCAGTGGAGTGAGACTACACATCGTGTGGGTCCCCTTAGACATCATGTACCCCTAATTCCTTTCTAAGGAAACTTCTATCTCTCATATCTCCTTCATTTGGACTTGAATTTTGGCTCGTGAGTATCCTATATTGAGTGTTTTCCATGTATAATGTGACGATGGCCTCCATAATGGATTTCAATATATGATACAAGATGTTCTAGGAATGAGACTTATTTGGGTGATGCTCAATGATGGAATTGATCAGACATGATAATCAAAGTGATCAGCGTGGCACCCAAATATTAGGAGTGACATGGGTCCTCAATAAAATATTAGAGTGGAACCCTCCTACTGGGATAGGACATGGGTCCTCTACCTATCCAATGAGTGGCAGCCTCTTGTGGAGTCAGGGCATGGGTCCCCAACTACTAGAGTGGAACCCTTCTACTGGGAAGGGAAGGGGTTCTTTACCTACTATCTGAGTGAAAACCTCCTATAAAGTTAGGGAATGGGTCCTCAGTTACTAGAGTGTCACCCTCATAATGAAAATGGCATGAGTCCTCTACCTAATACTAGGGTGGAACCATCCTAATTTTACATGGAATGGGTCCCCTATCTACTATTGAGTGTAACCCTCCTACAAAGTCATGACATGGGTCCTCAGCCATTAGAGTTTCACCCTTATACGAAGTTAGAGAATGGGTCCTCTATTTACTATTTGAGTGGAACCCTCCTATTGTACTAGTGCATGGTTCCTCTACATAGTGATTTTATCCCTCAACTATGAGACATATTGGTGAGGTGTGGCTTGACATGGATGTATCTTTAAACATATGGGCGAGAAGTTGAGCATCCATGACGAACCTTTTGGAACTGATGGAACTCTTTCCTAGGATGGGTTGTGAGATGAATATATCTTTTCTTTTTAATTTGAGATTATTTTTTAAGAATAAATATATATATATATATATATATATATGTATGTATGTATCCATTTAATTGGATGTTGTTACTCTCTTGATTTTGATTGAGCTATCTATTTCTATTGTTTTATACTGCTCCCCTTCAGCTTTCAGGTCATCCTATTGGGTATGTATATACTCACCCCTACTTGGGATTTTCCCACATGTGTTGTGTCTTATGTAGATGATGGAAAGGTCATTGGTGATTACATAGGAGCTTAGGGATTCTTGGTGCATCTTACCACATATGGTGGTCAGACCTAGTCTCTCTCAAAATTTATTTTCTAGTTTTTTTAGGTTGAGACATCTTTATAGTTGGGAAAGTATTTTTTCCCTTTTACTTTTTATTTTAAATTATCATACTCTTATACCCCCTAGAGGTTTTACATGAATGATTCATTATCTATATGTTTCATATTTTATTATTATTACTCTGCACTTCTTCATGGATATGGTATGGCGTGTGTGTACATGTACAATAGAAAAATGACTCCCACATTAGATATGCATTTCAACACTTTTCTCTATTTCCTAGCCTATAGAGGCAGGCTTGGGGTAGTTGCGGCTCGAGTCCCGTTGGATCGGGTCATGACAGGCTCTCTTAAAAAATAATATAATTGAGTTTATATACCACTAGGGTTAGAAATAAATAATTACACAAGTTCCCTTTAATATTTATTTAATATCTTCAGAACCTCATGTCTATAATAATAATAATATTATTTATCGACATGTAGTTAACATGCAAATTAAATTAAATATTATTTAATTAAATAATATTCAATTTATATTATTTATCACCAAACCTATAAACTTGGTCCACCATTCCTCTACAATATTTACCAATCCTTTAATAACAACTATTTATTTAATAAATAAATATCACCACATCATTTTCCAATAAATAAATAAATATTATATTTACTAAATATAAAATAAATATTTATTAAATATTTTTCTCACATAATATTCTCTCTAATAACTGGTGATGAAATATATGTCATCAAACAAACATGAATAATTATTAAACCACATACAAGAATAATATTTATTCAAATTGTTAAATAATAAAAAATAATATATTATTTAACGGAGATTATGGATTCACTTAGTCTATGACTCTCTAGGCCACTTTCTCAGCAACATTAGGTGAAGTAGCCTAAAGTACAAGGTTAGTGTATAATAACATGTCAATGCCCCCATAGAGAAAGAATTTAATGCTGCAATGACATAATACCTCATATAGATGCTTATAATGTAATATAATTTCTTTATCATGACATCTATAATCAAGTAGGTTACATGATGGTGCCATCAACCTATGTGATTGATGTATCTTTCTTTGAATTTCTAGAAATAGAACTTGCCTATTGAACACCATGGCCATGGATTTATTTAGGACATACCATTTCCATCAAAGGTCACAAGATATCAACTTCCATTAAAGAACGGAAGGTAAAAATACTTTCTCACATTATTCATTAATGTAATATTAGTCGTGATGCACCCAACATATCCTACCTCACCACGAACATGTGTTGTCATAGTTTTTTTCAATAAAAAAAGTACGTGATTTATAATATCCATTAATAATAATATTATAGTGTAAGGATCAATACAAAAATCTACAGATAGGAACATAAAATGACACATATAAATATGGACTTACCACTAGAGGGCCTTGTTCTCATAATATCCTACACTGGAAATTACCAAGGGGATACACCATGATAAGGTGTATCAAATTCCTATGAGTATCTACCCCTAATATCCTGCATCATTTTTCCCAAAAATGATTTCATATGGATATAGAACATATATTTAAGAATACTACAGTGTCACTTCTGGGTTCTCATCATAGTGGGGAACTGATATGACCTTTCAGTGTGAAAAATACTCTTAGGATATTACCATATACTATGTTATGCATAAGAACAATCATTATGTGATAAGGTCTTTATTAATATTAAAAAATATAAATATGGGTTATCATAAAGTACACAGAAGTTGGTTCTAGGGAACCAACTCCAGCAGACTCCCAATTTCACTAGATCCAACTCCTAACAACATTTAGTATATTAGCTCTCACATAATACTCACCTAAGATAGGCCTTTATTCAAGGGGTCTGCTATGTTTTTTTAGGAACTCTACATACTATAAATTCACACCTCTAATAAAAATCCATCCAGAGGTGATACTTATGGAGTATGTTTATTGTTCGTTTGTGTGACCTTAGCTCTTTTTCAAGAGCCACCACTACAATATTATCATAATAAAATGTGATAGGGTCTTTACTGTTAGGTACCATATCAAGATCTTGAAAAATTTTATATATCTAAACAAATTCCTTGGATTCATCAAAAGCTTCTATATACTCAAAATCCACTGTAGATTCAACGACAACCAGATGCTTTGAACTATTCCATATCATAGCTCCTCTATTGAGGCATAAAACATATCTTGACCGAGACTTCAGATCATTCTGATATATTTGAAAACTAGCATCAGTATAACCCCTGATGACCAGCTCCTCATCTCCTCCATACACTAGGAACATATCCTTAGTTCTTATCATATATTTAAGGATATCCTTAACAATATACCAATCCTGTTCTCCTAGATCATCTTGATATCTTCCTACCATGCTTAATGCATAGAAAACTTCAAGTCTAGTATATAAAATGGAATGCATGATTGATCGTATCACAAAATCATATGAGATCTTACTCATTATCCTGTTCTATTGTTTTTTATGACACATTTTCCTAGAAATATGTGTATCATGTGACGATGGATCCAATCCCCTCTTGGATTTTTCCATACTAAATATCTTTAGTATCTGGTCAATGTATGTACTTTGACATAGTCCAAGTAGCCTCATAGATCTATTAGGAATGATCTTGATCCCTAGAATATAATATGGTTCACCAAAGTCTTTCATGGAGAAACACTTATTTAACCAATCCTTAACAGACTATAAGACTGGTATGTCATTTCCAATAAGTAATATGTCATCAAAATATACTACTAGGATAACAACCAAATCCCCACTAAACATCTTGTAAATACATGGCTCACATTCATTCTTAATGAAACCAAACTATTTTATAGCTTCATCAAATCTAATGTTCCATGACCTAGATTCTTGCTTCAATCCATAAATGGATCTATTTAACTTTGAAATCCTTTTGGCATAACATAAAGACACAAAACATTATGGTTATTTCATATAGTAATCTTCTTGAAGGTTCCCATTAAGGAAAGAAGTTTTGATGTATATCTTCTAAATTTCACAGTCATGGTAAACTATTATAGAAAGTAAAATTCTGATGGATTTAAACATGGAAATTGGTGAAAAGGTTTCACCATATTCAATCCCTTGATGCTATTTAAACTCTTTATCCATTATACTTTCTTTATAGGTATTTAATTTACCTCCCATGTCTAGTTTTCTCTTGAATACCCATTTTAAACTTATGGGATTTAGATCATTTGGCATATCTAACAGAACCCAAAATTTATTCTCATACATGGAATTCATTTCATAATTCATGGTTTCTTTCCATCTTGAAGCTTCTGAGCTCTCTAATTCCTCTTTGTAGGATAGAGGTTCATCATTTTAAACTGATAATGCGTCACCATCTTCGGTGACTATAAAACCACATCTCTATAGTTATCTTACCTCTCTAGTGCTCCTATACAGAACTTATGTTTCATGAACTACTTATTCCATGGGGACATGTGGAATCTATTCCTGTACCAACTTTTGTATATCTTGAGCATTAACTTAATAAAATTCAATCTTACTACAACTATACTTTTTGAGGACGCGAACCCTCTCAAAAAATAAAACTTGTCTGATGATAGTTACTTTATTGTCTGAGGGTTTGTATAGGTAGTATCCCTTTGTTTCATTAGGATACCCTATAAAGATACGCTTTATTCCACAGGGTTTTAGTTTTTTTCATAAGAAAACCTTAACAAACACCTTGAAACCCCATACACATGTATGTGGAAAAAAGTTTCTTTCCACTCCATAACTCAAATGGAATTCCATTTTCCACTTTATTTGGTACTTGGTTTAGTGTGTATGCCACATTTTGTAATGCATATCCCCAAAAAGATGATGAAAGCTCTGGATGACTCATCATTAACCTTACCATGTATAACAAGGAATGGTTCCTCCTTTCACTAAAACCATTCCACTTTTGTGTGTAAAGTGGAGTGAGTTGAGATAAAATCCCAAAATCCCATGGAAAGTCGATGAAATCTTGGTTAAGATATCCACCACCCCAATCTGATCAAAGCTTATTTATCTTCTTTCCAAGTCGATTATCTACTTCATTATTGAATTATTTTAATTTCTCAAAGGGCTCAGACTTATAACTCATCAAGTAGACATATCTATATCTACTCAAGTCATCAATAAAAGTTATGAAGTAATAATAACCACCTCTAGATTCTACTTGAAATAGTCTACTCACATTAGTGTGTACCAATCCTAGAAGCTATATGGACCTTTCAACCTATCCAACAAATGAAGCTTTGGTCATTTTTCCTTGTAAACAAGCATGAAATATTTCAAGTGGTTTTAGATCATAAGAGTCTAAATAACCATCTTGATATAGTTTTGTCAAACACTTCTTATTTACATGATGAATATGATGATTCCATAGATGTGTGTTATATGATTCATGTGAAATTTATTCATTATATATTTCCAATACTTGGTTTTCATAATTTAATATGTAAAGAATGTTATTTAAATGTGCCTTACCATAAAATATATTGTCTTTATAAAAGAAACAAATTTTATTCAAAAAATTTAAAATAAAACCATCTAAATATAGGAATGATATAAAAATTATGTTCTTCGTAACAGTTGGTACATAATAACAATCAATTAAAACCAATATCATTCCCATTGGAAATGAAAGGTGGTAGTCACTAATGGATAGAGCATCCAGCCTTACACCATTGGCAGCTCTCAAATCCACCTCTCCTCTAGAAATATTTTAGAATCTAATTGGTCTCTACATTTAGATACATATGTGATAACCACAAGCTGTATCTAACAGCCAATGTGTAGATATTGAAATATTACATTCAATAAAAAATACACCTTTAGCTTTCCCTTACTTATGGGTGTAGTTCCTATTCTAGTGGCCTTGATTTCCATATACAAAACATATTTCCTCCTTTTCCTTACCTTGCCTATGGATCTTCCTCTTCTTAGAAGGATGGTGCTCGGGAGCTTTAGACTTGTTATGATTCTTGGGATCCTTTTCCTTGTTCTTAATTTTCTTATTCACCATAAGGACCACATGTTTATCATGCCACATGTCCATATCCACTTGGAGAGTCAAAGTAAGAATTTTTTTAAATATTCTTCTCATTATTGGTTATATTATAATAAATAAGAAAACTTGAGAAGGTCTTGGGTAGTGAGGAAAGTATGAGATATATGCACAACTCATCTGGGGATTTAATCCCTAATATTTCTAAGTATTCAATGTAGCCAATAAGATTTACTAAATGAGGCCCATTTGGCACTGACTCTCTAATATTAGTTGTAAATAGAGCATTGGAGATCTCATGTCTCTATTTTCTATCCTTATCTTGATAGAGATCCTGAAGGTCAAACATCATGTTATACACATCCATGTCCTCATGTTGTTTCAAAATCTCATTGGTCATGAATGATAACATAAAAAAATTAAAATCTATAGCAACTTTGAAATGTTTCTCATAGAGATATAACTCTTACTTACTAGACTCATTAGTAGGAGCATTGAGAATAGGTTCTTCCAGCACATACAATTTCCTTTCATGACTTATTATAACGTGTAAGTGCCTTTTCCATTATTAGAAATTTGTATTAGTGAGAATGTTATCATTATCTAGTATGGATCAAAGAGATATGTTTGAATTCATTATTTTATTTTTGTTTCTACAAATAATACGAACATAATTTTAATACTTTATCTAATAAAATTAGAAAAATAAATAAATATTATATTTATTAATCTCCCACTATTTTATCGAAACCCAATAGCCCTCACGATTGGCTTCAAAATATCTTATTTCTTGTAAATTCTAGTGGAAAGGATACATATTCCTCTTATAATCACCCAAAATTTGTTTGGTCAAGAAATTCGAAGGGTTTTAGTTAGGAATTCCAAATGATAACTGCACTAACTCATAGTTCCTTGATCTGTTGAGTGAACTCCCTAACACTGAAATCCTTAAATTGGATTTCCTCAACCCTTTCATCTTAGTTACACCAAGTCCTAATTTGGTTAGTCAACCATTGATGTGAACTAATTTAATTCAACCCCAAAATTCATGTTATAATTCCATGATAATTGAAAACACCCCAACTTTGGCTAGTTAAGGACTTTGAACTATGGTTTGATTTTAAATGAAGTAGAGGAAGGCTATACCGACTTAATATATATAATTGAGGGATTTTATATTTTATGTGTAAATTTCCAAATATTATCTTTATTACATGCCTATTAATATTAATCGGATTTAATTAAGTGATTAACCATGTCTTAGATAATATTTACACATAATCTAATTTATTTTAGTTCTATCTTACATGCTTGTTAATTCATTAATTCACATGATCGAGATAAAACATCCATAATGAAATAACCATGAAACTAGATAGAAATAAAATAATAAATTGGTATAATCATGATCTTTTACTAATGGTTAGTTTATCTAGGATATGATAAACTAACCATAGACCTAGTGGAAAAACACCTTGAACCATTTATGGTTCGGGTTTTAGCTTTCCACCTGTCCACCTATGTATCTCTATTGGATTGGTTTCATCTTAGCTCCAAACTTGAACCGCCTCCACTAGTTTGGGAGCTCCATCGATTACATATTCTTTTACTCACATGTAGTTTAGGGGAATAGGTTTACATAAAAGAAACCATGGGCATGCATACTCTTACACAATAAGAGGAAAGATTACACTTAGGAAAAAACATTAATTTAACAATAAATTAAATGAAAACAATCACATACAATGGTATGGTCTAGAACCATGATCATACACATGAATGCAATAAATTACACATTTAATAAAATTAGTATTTAATTCTTATTCATTATTATTTAAGATAAATCATGCTCGAATAAATTAATTATATTATTTGATTAATTAATTATTTTATCTTAATTCTTATATAAAATTTCTTGAGATTCTCATCCATCATAATTTTAATCAAATTAAATAAATTTATTTAAAATTAACCATGTAAATAAATACACCTTGGAGGCAACGCAGTGAGTACCCATCCGAACTACCCAACATGTATTATACTCATATTCTGTTTACTCTTACAACATATGGCATACATGACTTATCACGTACTTTCATGACATGCACTGTCAACTTAATGATTATATGGATTACATGATTTTTTTGTAACGTGTTATGCTTATATAAACATAATGTAATAACTGTAATATGACTCATACATGATATGCATATCTGAACATTACACAAAAATTAATTATACATTTATATATATTAAAACTTATCACATATCATGTTCTATCAACTTAATGACCACAAACAAGCACATATTGATAAGGTTTACATAGTATAATAAATTAATTTTAATTCCATGTAATTTGGTATAAGTACACAATGTGTACGAGACACCTACATGGTGTGTAATTTTCTCACCGTCTATCTGAGACACACACCCAGGTACTCAATGTGCAACTGTGCCTTAAAAAAAGTTGGAGTAGATGATGTGTATATTGGTTACATGGTGTGCGGTATCCAAGTTACATGGTCATAAGTTAGGTAGGATATGTAAGAAGATACATGTCTTGTCTATGACAAAAATATTACACACTTGGTACGTCATTTACATAGTGTGTGCTCCGGTTGACCATACACTCGACTATCCTGGTCAACACACAATGTATAATTAAATTAACCATGTGTAATAAATGCACATGCCTTGAATTAATTCTGAATTAATTATTGGTGTATTAAACACTAGTACATGGCGTGTACCTCCGGGTTACATATAGTGTACTCTTGTGTTATCCAAATAGACTCCTGGGAACCTCCAAATGATATTATTGAATTTATTTTGTTCATAAAATTAATTGATTCAATTTTATTTATGAGAAAAAAAGAGAAACAAGAAGATCTCCCAATTTTGATTAAAGAATGATTAAACTGGAATTAAAAACCAATTAATTATTCATAAATCAATCAATGATATTTAAATAATTATAATTAATTATTTGATTGCTCTGATACCACTTGAAAGTTCTAGGCACAGTAGAATAATTTGAAGATTCTTTCCCAAAATTGAATTTTGTCATGATCGATGATCAATCCAAGATTTACATGATAATAAACACTATGATTAATAGATTTGAATCAAAGAATAAAAACAATGGATAAACACCAGAACTAAATTAGTTATTATTTATAATTAATTTAAGCAATTAAATAATTCCCTTGTGATAAATTCATTCTTTATTGATTTATCTGACAATAGATCTACATCATACCATCATTCTGTTGTAGGAATCAAGGTAAGATTACCTCTAGAGATGATTTACATTTTTTCCAAAATTCTCTAAACATCCCCATAGTAATCTCTGGGTTCTAGCATGACAGATCCTATCCCTTTTTCATTATCATTTGATCACCCTGAGAATCACTTCTGAAGTATTCTCTTTGATTTACCTTGAACTGAGAGTGGAATGTAGAGGAAGATTTCTCTCCGTTATTGGGATAATTCTTGGATAAGGGGGATCTCTATGGCTTCAAGTAGATTCTATGGATTCATTGTGGACAAGAAAACGAATGAATTGTCTCTCTTGAAAAATAATATAATTGAGTTTATATACCACTAGGGTTAGAAATAAATAATTACACTGGTGACCTTTAATATTTATTTAATCTCTATGAAACCCCATTTCTAAAACAACAACAATAATATTATTATTTCTCATCATATGCTTAACTTTTGAATTAAATTAAATATCATTTAATCAAATAATATTCAATATATATTATTTATCACCAGACCAATAAAATCGATCCTCCATTCCAACAAAATATTTTTCAGTCCTTGAATAATGAATATTTATTTAAAAAATAAAAATCATTGTATTATTCACCAATAAATAAATAAATATTATATTTAATAAATAGAAAATAAATATTTCTTAAATATTCTGCTCACATAATATTCTCTCAAATAACTAGTGACAGAATATATGTGATAAAAAACATAAATAATTATTAAACCATGTGTGAGAATAATATTTATTCAATTTGTTAAATAATAAATAATAATATATTATTTAACTGAGATTATGGATACACTTAGTGTGTGACCCACTAAGCCTCTTTCTCAGTGGCATTAGGAAAAGCAGCCTAAAGTCCAAGGTTATATCTAGGAACACACCATGACACCCATAGAGAAATAAGTTAATGTCAAAATGAAATAATACCTCATACAGATGCTTACTATGTAATATAATCCCTTTATCATGATATCTCTAATCAAGAAGGTTGTATGCCGGCACCATCAACCTATGTGCTCGATGTCCCATTCTTTGACTTTCTGAAAATTGAACTTTCCAATTAAACACCATGGCCATAGATTTATTTAGGTTATATAATTTCCATAAAAGGACTTTATATATCAACTTACATTAAAGAATAAAAGGGAAAAATCATTTCTCTCATTATTCATTAATGAAATATTACTCGTGACACACCCAACGTATCCTACCTCGCTGTGAAAATGTGTCATCATGGTTTCATCAATACATCAAAGTACATGAATTATAATATTAATTAATAATAATATTAAATTCTAAAGATCAATACACACATCAATAGATAGGAATATACAATGACACATATAAATGTGGATTTCCTACTGTAAGGTATCATTTTTATAAGATCTTACACTGGATATTACCAAGGGTGTACACCATGAGAAGGTGCCTAAAATTCTTATGAGTCTCCAGCCATTATTGTAACATCCCAAGAAAATAAAGAATATGACATTTTCATATTTATTAATATTTTTTAATTAAATATTAATTTTATTTTAAAGGGGATTCTATATTCATTGCCATACCTGACACACAACAACGAGTTTCTTTGAAATCTTACGTTGCACACTAATAATATAATATTATTATTTTAAATGGTAGTTAACACCAAGATGTTGTATTGGAGGGAATTAATAGAAATAACTTAAATATGATAATATATGTTTGTTATATGTTTTTACATTCATCCAATAAAAGTCAGAGGCTTAAAATGCAAATAAATCTAATTTTAAGCATAATTTACTTTAAAAGGGCTATTTACCGCTTTTGATGGCGAACCCTTTTTAAATCTAGTTTTTTTTTCACTTTTACATATTATATTTGACAAAATAATTTTCATCTTTAGAATCTGGACATCAAAATTTACTTTGGATGAAATTTTGATATTTTTCTGATAATGTACATTTTTAATGAATAGTGAAAAATGCTGTATTTTAATTCAAAACCGCCTTTTAATCTAATTTATTTATATGGTTAGATTATCTTTATAATTAGTTTTAAAGTGTAAATAGATTATATTTTTACCATTTAACCCAATTTTGGAAATTGGAAGTAATTTCACTTTGAAATTGGACATTAATAAGTATCAATCTTTTGATAGTTATTATTTCTTAAAAACACGCTTTTTGTTTTGACGACGAGAATTAATTATAAAATTAATTAAAGAAAATTATATGTTTCAAATTTGGTAAAATAAACTTAATTTTTGAATTCGGTATATAAAATTTATCTTAGAGTGAATCTTTGAAATTTTTCTGAAAACCTTCAATTTCTGATGAATAGTGAAACCAGTAAGTAGTAGTTAAAAAACTGATTTTTTCATTTAAATGAAATTTTACCACTTCTGTGAATTAAATTTCAAAAATCCGACACACATGATTGTCATTATTAAGTAAAATTTGGTTCAATTGGATGGAAATTTTTTTTGGTGAATAGTAACTTTTGACTTTTATTAACACGATTAAAGGTAATTAGGGTATTTTAAGGTAAAAATAATGTTATAATAAGAAAAAATTACCTTGAAACTTGTAATAACCTTATTGGATGAGTTATAGTCGACCAAGACAATCCATGGGTCAATTTTGGGACCCTATGTGTCCACTTGGGTAAGATAATGACATTAATAACTTTTTATTTAAAGTAAAAATAAAAATTTCATAAACATGTATTGTTTTACTAAAAAATATTTTACATGGGGATATATAAGTTATATTTTAGACTATAAATATTCATTGGAAAGCTATAAATATTTCCTACATCATGGTATTTGTTTTATAATTTTTAGAGATTAAATAAATAAAATTATTGATGACACAATGATGATATAGTGTTTACGTCATTAATGGATGATTTAAATAAATAAGAAGATAAAAATTAAAACAATATCCAAAACTTGTCCAATTATTATTGGATGATTTTATTTAGAACATGGTCCACCTTATATTCAAATTTAATGATGTTTGGACCTTTAGAAACCGAAAATCATTATATAATAAAAATAATATTTTCAAACTTTCCAAAAGAGCCCCTCCTCTCCCTTATAAAAGCCATCACTTCATACCCATTTATCACACTTCTCAAGACCTTGGATCGTCCAAAATCTTCTCTAATAAGCTCCCAAGATCCCTATAGTCATCCTAGAAGCCCTACCTTAGGCATAAATCACTTCAAGAAACCCTTTTGGTTCAAACAAAATGGAGTTACCCGATTTAAAGGCAACGTCTTCTCTTAAGTTATTTTGTTTTATTTTACTTATCCCACCCCTAAAATCTTTTTATTAATTTATTTTATAACAAAACCAGTATCATAAATATACAAGGATTTTTTTATGAGAATTATTCTAGCTACACTTACACACACCTCCATATAATGGGTAAAGAACATACTCTTTCAGTGGATGATGAACTACTGCCTCACGAAATGATGATCATTCAATTATATTCTACCACCTCTCATGGTGGCCATTATGATGGCACTGTATCTATATATGATATATATTATATTTTTGTTTTCTTTATGCTTATGTATTTTCCTTTTTATAGAATACCTTTATGGTTCCCATAATGGGTAAACACGATAATTTCATTAGAGGAAGTGCGGACTATCGCCCTCTCAAAGTGATATGACTCGTTCATTCCATACGTGGAACGTTTAAAGGATATAATTTATGAACTTATGTAAAATATATTACATACATGTTATAATTAAATTATAATATACCTATTAATCACTATGTTTTCATTTCATTAATATATGAAATAGAAATGAAAGTAGCGTTCATGTGTACGTACGACTTACCGTCTCCAGGAATGGTGCATTTCATTTATTATATCCAAATGATATGTACTATTATAAATAAATATATATACTGGATATAAATGATATATATGACATATAAATTATGGATATAATTTTTGATATAATGGACTTTTGACCACATGGACAATTTATATTTATAACAAGTTCATTTTTGACTCAAGTTATGAACATTGACAAAATGTCCGATATATGAGCTTAAATAATTTAATAATTGTTATATAAAGGTAATAAGTAATATAAAAGGAATAATAAACATGAAAAATATTCTTAATAAAGTATAAATTAACTTAAGTTTATTATTTAGGAAGAACAAGGAACATACGAGCGAGTCAAGTTGGACAACAAGGTAAGGGGTTTCTTATCTCACTTTTAATTCCATGAGATTTCCATTTTTCGCCAGTAATTTATTGGATGTGGTGTATTGTGTACTGAAATTTGATATATATTATCATTATTCTCTTTATATTCATGTTATTCTATGAATCATGTGGTGGTTATTAACTTTTGGTCATACGACTCGATTGATTACAACGTGGTAAGGGATTCTTATCTCACTTTTAATTCCATGATATTTCCATTGTTCGCCACTTGTTTATAGTATGTGGTGTATTGTGTACTTTCATTGGATATATATTATCAGTATTATATTTATATACATGGTATTTTGTGATTATTTTGGTGGTTAGTAATCTTTGGTCATACGATTCGATTGAATACAACGTGGTAAGGGATTTTCATCTCACTTATTATTCCTATGAGATTCATGGTATATTTGGAACTATTTCCTTTTGTGTGGTGTATGTACTGCTCATGATTGTACTCTTTGTGTAATATAATTTAATTTATGGTTATTTACATATTATTTATATGATCCTTCTTTCATGGGTTGTATGTTTTGAAAGTTACCAAATCGGTAAATGATCCTTTCACCCTCCTCTTTTAAGTCATGACTTCCTTTATGTTGTGTCTTCTAGTTTCCATATATTTATGTGGAGGGTATGTTATTATATTTTCTCATTACTTTACATTTCATATCTAATTGATGATAGACCCTTTACACTCTCATCAATTTCTTTTCTTAAAATTTAAGTGATGTCGTTAGGCTGCCGAATTTCTCGTAAAAGACATCACATCTTCTATTTCCTTTCATGTTTCCTTTTCACATGGCATGACATTTAAATATCCATAACGTGATATTATTTTGTACCCATACCGTATTATTAATTATTTATGAGTGGGTGACCCTTGTACCCTCTCTTTTTAGTGTTTTCTAAAACCATGTTATATAGCTGTTATGCTGCAGAAATTTCATTTCAAAATTTCTATCTCTTTCTCTCAAGAAATTCTCTTGTTTTATTTATGTGAATATCCATACCTATTTCATTTCTATGGGTGTTCATAGTTATAAAAAAAATGACATATTTTATTCTGGAATTGACAAATATGTAACCCTCACTCCCTTTCCATGGGTTATAAATGTCTTAATGATCTTATTTTTAAGAACTTCTAAAACGTCACGATTTTGAAATGAACCCATTTATTTTATTATCTATGGGTTATTTATGAAATGTTTGATTATGATATATGTGGATCACATGAAAGTAAAGACATATTAAGGGTGTGACCTGATAGTGCTCCAAGGCATTGGGTAAAGAATTAATCTCTAGAGATGACAAGTTTCACGATACCTTGGTGAATAACCTTGGTAATTTTTATGACACCTCGGGGATAAACCTTGGTGATATGTTCATGAATTTATAAATGAAATGTTTTAGACACATATTAAAGTTATTATTCATGTTATTTTTATCATGATATGCCTATTATTCCATTTTTGATGACTTTATGATTTATATCATGTTCTTATTAATATTTCTCAAGATCACATGTCAACTATTTCACTTGTTTTCCTTACTGAGCCTTATGCTCACCCTTTCCTTTGATTGTATATATCTAGGTTATGAGATGCAGTAATTTTACATAGTATGAACTTTTCAAGGGTATTTAAATGAGTTTTTATGTTTTCATGTTTTTATTACAGATTTCCAAGACACTAGACTTTAAAGATCCTCTGTAAAATGTAATGAAAAGTTATGTATTAAAAAGGCGGGATGCTATAGTTACTATAAAAGGATAGTTTAGTTATTTATTGAAATTAGGCTATGAAAACCTTAGGAATAACCCTATATAAAAGTTTAATTATAGGAAAACTTCCTGGTATTTTGGTGAGTATGGAGTAAGTGGTTTATCAAGTAAATATATCCCTGTCTGGATATGAGGAGAACTGTCTTAATGTGTTGGGATGAAAATGAAAGGTATAAGAAAACCTTTAAGGTTAAAACATGTTAGGGTTATTTTTTGTGTTTTATAAAAAGGAAAACATGAAGACCGTGTGACAACTCGTCGCGTCGGACAAAGCTGTGAGAATCGAACCGACAACCAAAGTGCGATTGAGTTTTATCGCCTACCACTGGCCTACATGAAGTCCCTAGTTAGTATGACTTATTATTTTTAGTTAAATGATTTTATAGATCAAGAATAAGTTGATTTTGGGAACTTATGTTTTATCAAATGGATATTCTTTGTATAGAAAAATGATTTGGTGATTAAATGATAAAGGTTATTTTGGAAGATGTTTTCTCTTTTGGAATACTATATGCCTAAGGAAAATAAAATACTACAGGATTTCATTTGTGGAGGAATGGTTGAAATTTTTTATTTTTTAAGAATCAATGTATTTATTTTTTACATATGGTGATTTGGGTTATTTCTGGAAAATGATTTACCTATCATAGAGAATATGTGATTAGGTTAATTATACTTTAGTATGAGACTTTAATAGTAGTCGATGTTATTTAGAGATAAATGTTAAGATTTATTGTGGAAGACTATGTGATTAAACCCTTCTGAGTTTTGGGTTTCAATATTAGTTTGGATTATTTTTAAGAATTTTAAGGATGATTTTGTATTGTATGGTCATTCTTAAACTTTGGGTACTTTTTGTTGAATTTTGGATATTAATAATAGTATTTCTTTTTATAAAGGATTATCCTTTTGGGGGATTATAGGATCTCGTACTAACCATTTTGATTTTAGTTGATCTCTAAAGACAAGGGAAATATATAGTTCTTCTTTTTTGGATTATGTGATTTTCTAAAAGATGATTCTTGTGCTTTTGATGTGACTAAGTCTTTTTGAATGCTCATTGTTTATAGAAAATTTTAGTTTTGGTAGAAACTTATTTAAGGATGAAACTCTACTTGAAGGTAAGTATATTTCCTCATGTTTTTATTATATGTATTAAATGAATTCCTCAAAATTATGAAAAGGATCTTAAAATAAAAACGTTGTTGGTTTATGTTTCCTACTAGGTAATCAAAGACCGTTTAACATATCACAAGTTTGTAATTTTCTGGTGGTTAACTTTCTCCTAATCATGTTTTCTATCACTCTCCATCAGAACTTGACCGTTTGTTTTTTCTTCCATATCCATGTTTTCCAACATGGAATCCTAGTATGGGTTAACTCGGGTGACCTTTGTACTTCTATTTCTTTATTTTAAAGTGATAGTTTTACTTAATATTTTTCCGATGTGGGACTTTCAATGAAGTTTCCAAGCCCAATTTTAAAATTGTGAGGATGCAATTTCCAAAAGGGGGGAAGAATGTAACATTCCAAGAAAATAAAGAATATGATATTTTCATATTTATTAATATTTTTTAATTAAATGTTAATTTTATTTTAAAGGGGATTCTATACTCATTGGAATACCTAACACGCAACAACGGGTTTCTTTGAAATCTTACGTTGCACACTAATAAAATAATAATATTATTTTAAATAGTAGTTAACACCTAGACATTGTACTGGCAGGAATTAATGAAACTAAATTAAATATGATAATATATGCTTGTTAAATGTTTTTACATTCATCCAATGAAATTCAGAGGCTTAAAATATAAATGAATCTAATTTTATGCATAATTTACTTTAAAAGGGCGATTTACCGCTATTGATGGAAAACCATTTTTAAATCTATTTTTTGTCACTTTTACATATTATATTTGAAAAAATAATTTTCATCTTTAGAATCGGGACATAAAAATTTACTTTGGATGAAATTTTGATATTTTTCTGATAATGTACATTTTTAATGAATAGTGAAAAAATCCTGTATTTTAATTCAAAACCGCCTTTTAATTTAATTTATTTATATGGTTCGATTATATTTTAATTGTTTTTAAAGTGTAAATAGATTATATTTTTACTATTTAACCCAATTTTGGTCATGGGAAGTAATTTCACTTTGAAATTGGACATTAGCAAGCATCAATCTTTTGATGGTTATTATTTCTTAAAAACACGCTTTTTGTTTTGATGATGGGAATTAAGTATAAAATTAATTAATAAAACGTCTATATTTTGAATTTGGTAAAATAGACTTCATTTTTGAATTCGGAATATCAAATTTATCTTAGATTGAATCTTTGGAATTTTTCTGAAAACCTTCAATTTTTGATGAATAGTGAAACCACTAAGTAGTAGTTAAAAAACTGACTTTTTCATTTAAATGAAATTTTACCGCTTCTGTGAATTGAATTTCAAAAATATTATATACATGGTTGTCATTAGTAAGTAAAATATGGTTCAATTGGATGAAAATAATTTTTTTTTGAATAGTAACTTTTGACTTTTATTAACCACAATTAAAGGTAATTAGGATAATTTAAGGTAAAAATAATGTTATAATAATAAAAAATTACCATGACACTTGTCCTAACCTTATTGGATGAGTAATGGTCTACCAAGATAATCCATGGGTCAATTTTGGGACCCTATGGAGCCACTAGGGTAAGATAATGACATTATTAACTTTTTTTTAAAGTAAAAATAAAAATGTCATAAACATGTATTGTTTTACTAAAACAATTTTTACATGGGGTTATATAAGTTATCTTTTAGACTATAAATATTCATTAAAAAGATAAAAATATTTCTTACATCATGGTATTTTTTTTAATAATTTTTATACATAAAATAAATAAAATTATTTATGACACAATGATGATGCAGTGTTTACGTCATTAATGGATGATTTAAATAAATAAGAAGATAAAAATTAAAACAATATCCAAAAATTGTCCAATTTTTATTGTATAATTTTATTTTAAACATGGTCCACCTTATCTTCTACTTTAATTATGTTTGGATCTTTAGAAACCGAAAATCATTATATAATAAAATAATATTTTTAAACTTTCCAAAAGAGCCCCTCCTCTCCCTTATAAAAATCCCTCACTTCCTAACCATTTCTCACACTTCTCAAGCCCTTATATCATCCAAAATATGATCCAATAAGCTCCAAAGATCCCTATATTCATCCTATAATCCTTACCTTTGGCAGAAATCACTTCAGGAAACCCTTTTTGTTCAAACCAAAGGGAGTTACCCGATTTAAAGGTAACGTCTTCCCTTAAGTTCTTTTGTTTTATTTTACTTCTCCAACCCCATAAACTCTTTTTATTCCTTTATTTTATAAAAAACCCAGTATCCTAAATATACAAGGATGTTTTTATGATAAGTATTTGAGCTACACTTACCCACACCTCCATCTAATGGGTAAATAACGTACTATTTCAGTGGATGGCGAACTACTGCCTCACGAAACGATGATAGTTCAATTATCTCCTACTGCCTCTCATGGTGGAAATTATGATGAAACTCTATCTATATATGATATATATTATATTTTTTCTTTATTATTTTATATTTTCCTTTTTATATCATACCTTTATGGTTCCCATAATGGGTAAACACAATAATTTCATTAGAGTAAGTGCAGACTACCACCCCCTCAAAGTGATATGACTTGTTCATGACATATGTGGAAAATTTAAAGGAAGAATTTATGAACCTATATAACATATATGACATAAATATTATACTGAAATTATGAATCACTATTTTTTCATTTCATTAAAATATGAAATAGAAATGAAAGTAGCGTTCATGTGTACGTACGACTTACCGTCTCCAGGAACAATGCATTTCATTTATTATCTCCAAATGTTATGTACTATTATAAATACATATATATACTGGATATATATGATATATATGACATATAAATGATGAATATAATTCTGTATATATTGTAATTTTTACCACATGGACAATTTATAATTATAACAAGTTCATTTTTGGCTCAAGTTACAAACATTGAAAAAATGTCCGATATGAGCTCAAATAATTTACTAATTATTATAGCAAGGTAATAAGTAATATAAAAGGAATAATAAATATGAAAAATATTCTTAATCAAGTATAAAGTAACTTAATTTTATTTTTCAGGAAGAACAAGGAACATACGAGTGAGTCAAGTCGGACAACGAGGTAAGGGGTTTATTTTATCACTTTTAATTCCGTGGGATTTCCATTATTCACCACTAATTTATTGCATGTGGTGTATTGTGTACTGAAATTTAATATATATTATCATGATTATATTTATATTCATGTTGTTCTGTGAATCATGTGGTGGTTATTAACATTTGGTCATACAACTCGATTGATTACAATGTGGTAAGAGATTCTTATCTCACTTTTAATTCCATGAGATTTCCATTGTTCGCCACTTATTTATAGCATGTGGTGTATTGTGTACTTCCATTGAATATGTATCATCAGTATTATATTTATATTCATGGTATTCTATGATTCTATTTGGTGGTTAGTAATCTTTGGTCATTCGATTAGATTTAATTCAACGTGGTAAGGGATTTTCATCTCACTTCTTATTCCTGCGAGATTCATGGTATATTTGCCACTATTTCCTTTTATGTGGTGTATGTACTGCCCATGATTGTACTCTTTGTATAATATAATTTAATTTATGGGTATTTACATATTATTTATATGATCCTTCTTTCATGGGGTGTACGTTTCAAAAGTTACCAAATTGGTAAGGGATCCTTTCACCCTCCTCTTTTAAGTCATGACTTCCTTTATGTTGTGTCTTATAGTTTCCATATATTTATGTGGAGGGTATGTTATTATATGTTCTCATTACTGTAAATTTCATATATAATTGTTGAGAGACCTTTTCCACTCTCATCAATTTGTTTTCTTAATTTTTAAGTGACGTCGTTAGGCTGCCGAATTTCTCGTAAAAGAAATGACATCTTCTCTTTCGTTTCATGTGGTATGACATTGAAATATCCATAACACGATCTTATTATGTACCCATACTTTATTATTAATTATTTATGAGTGGGTGACTTTTTTCCCCTCTCTTTTCAGTGTTTTCTAAAACCATGTTATATAGCTATTATGCTGTAGAAATTTCGTCTCAAAATTTATATCTCTTTCTCTCAAGAAATTTTCTTATTTTATTTATGTGAATACCCATACCTATTTAGTTTCTATGGGTGTTCATAGTTATATAGAAATGATATATTTGATTTTGGAATTGACATACATTTAACCCTCACTCCCTTTCCATGGGTTTTAAATGACTCAACGATCTTATTTTTAATAACTTTTAAAACATCATGATTTTGAAATGAACCAATTTATTTTATTATCTATGGGTTATTTATGAAATTTTTTATTATGATATATGTGTCTCACATGAAAGTAAATACATATCATGTGTGTGACCTAATATCACTCCAATGTATTGGGTAAAGAATTAATCTCTATAGATGACAAGTTTCACGATACCTTGGTGAATAACCTTGGTAATTTTTATGACACCTCGGGGATAAACCTTGGTGATATGTTCATGAATATCTAAATGAAATGTTGTATCCACATATTCAAGTTATTATTCTTGTTCTTTTTATCATGATATTCCTGTTCTTCCCTTTCTCATGACTTTATGATTTATATCATGTTCTTGTTAATATTGCTCAAGATCACATGTCCACTGTTTCACTTGTTTTCTTTACTGAGCCTTATGATCACCCTTTTCTTTGATTGTATGTCTCCAGGTTTTGAGATGTAGTAATTGTACGTAGTATGAAATTTTAAAGAAGCTTTTGAAGAGGATTTAAAGGATTATTTATGTTTTCATGTTTTTATTCCTAATTTCCAAGACACTAGACTTTAAAGATCCTCTGTTTGTAAAATGTAATGAAAAGTTATGTATTAAAAAAGAGGGATGATATATTTATAGCCTGTAACATTTGTGTCCCTTAAATGATTTTATCTTGATATAGATTATATATTTAAGAATATTATCTTAGAACTTCTGGGAACTCATCATAGCAGGGAACTGATACGACCTTTCAGTATGGAAACTACTCTTAGGAAATTATCACATACTATGTTTTACAGAAGAACAACTATGATGTGATAAAGAGTTTATTAATATTCAATAATATGAATAGGGGTTATCGTAAAGAAAACAGAATTTGGTTTTAGGGTACCAAATTGATTTTTTTTATCCATTTGTATTTTTCGTTTCAATCTTCATTTGATGTCACTTTATCTTTGGGTTGGAATCTAGTATTATAATCCATTGTCAGTCGATTGTGACTTATTCCCATTGGTGTCAACTTCTCATTCATCTTGAATATGATATAAATTTATAGTTTGTGTTTTTTGTTTCAATTTTTCATGCATACAAGGAATTTTTATTTTTATTTATTGTTCAAATTTTCTATTGACATCACTTTATCTTTCAGTTTAGATTCACCACCACCATCCACCGATACCCATCATCGACCACTGCTTGCACTTTCTTACCATTGGTGTCACCATATTAATAATCCTAGTTCAAATATCAATTTATATTTTGTGTTTATTGTTTTTATTTTCTATACATTCAATTTATTTTTATTTTTATTTATAGTTCAAATTTTCCATTGATGTCACTTTATCTTCACAATTTATATTTTCAATTTTTATTATTCGCATATATTAGATATTTTTTAATTTATGAATTATTGTTTTTATATTAAGGTTTGTAATTTTTTTATTAATGAATGATGATTTAATATTTTCAAATTTATATTTTTTTTATCAATTATGTTGAATTTATTTTTTTCTTTGTAAAATATATTGTAATATTTTTTTATTAATTATAAAAGTAAATTTGTAATTAAATTTTAAATTATAATAACTTATTTTCAATTTCTGATATTTTTTATAGATAATAATGAGTCAAAGTTGGATTAATACATTTTGAATAAGTGATGAACGAGGAAGGTGGAAATGATTTTTTGGAATTTTCTAAACAAAATATTCCAAATAATGACATATTTTACTATCCATGCCTAAAATATTTATATATGAAGAAGTTAAAAGGCATAGAGATAAAAGATCATTTAATTTTGTCAGAGTTTTAATTTGAGTTACAGACCTTGGATTTGGCACGGTGAAACTGGAAAGAATTTCCCATCTATTGATGATGATGATTTTCAAGATTATAAGTTTGATCAAATTGAAGAAATGATTCATGATATTGAAGTAGTGGAAATTGAGAAAGTACAGACAATTGAGAATCTATATAGTGATGTTGAAAAACCATTTTATTTAGGTTGAATGGAATTTATGGTTATTATCAATGATATTAATATTGATTAAATCGAAGTATAAAAATGGATGGAGTGATAATAGTTTTATAAATTTGTTACATTTATTGAAATACATTATTCCCAAAAGCAATGATATTATATATTCACATTATAAAGTGAAGAAAATATTATGCTTAATGAGATTGGGGTACAAGAAAATACATGCTCACCTGAATGACTGTGTGTTATATAGGAAGGAATATAAATTTCTTTCAGAGTGTCCTAAATGTGGGATGTTATGGAATAAGTTAAAAGAAAAAAATCCTAGGCTGATTTATCAGTTAAAGAGATTCCTTCCAAGTAATTTTGGCATATTCCTTTAATTACTTGTTTGAAACGTTTATTTGAAAATTAAAATGATAAAAAAGGTTCATATGGAATAAAAATGAGTTGATATGTGATTAGAAATTACTTCATCCAGCTTATTTTTCATAGTAGAAGAAAATTGATCAATAATTGCTTATATTCAGAAATGAAGTTGGAAATATCAGACTTGGACTGTACATAGATGTAATGAATCCATATCAAATCCTTAGTAGCACACATAGTTCCTGGAATATTTTATTGTAAATTTAAAACTTTTATCCTAAATTTTGTATTAAGTAAAAAAAATTTATATTGAGTTTAATGATCTCTTGATCAAAACTACCTTGAAATGATATTGATGTTTTCTTGTCACCATTAATTGTTGATTTGAAACTTTTTCTGGAGGAAGTTTTTAGGGTTTATGATTCTTATAAAATGAAATATTTTCAACTATATGAAATGATTATGTTCACTATAAATGAATTCCCAATATATGGAATTTTTTTTGGATATAATGTTAAGGGGTATAAATATTATCCAATTCATTAATACAAGAATTTATATTATCAACCAAAACATGGGAGGAAAACAATATAAATGGGTCATTAAAGTTTTTTTTGTCTATGGATTACTCTTATTGAATATTAAAAAAGGAATTAAATAGCTCTAAATAATTTGATATTTCTCTAAAACTTTTTTCCACTGATCAATATTTTGAGAGGATGATAAATATTTATGTGACATTCGAAAAGACACAGAAATATGGTAATGATAGAAATATTTGGAAGAAACAACCAATATTTTTTGAGCTACCATATTGAAGATATCATGAGGTAAAAAATAACATTTTTGTGATGAATTTGGGGAATAATATCCCTGAAAACTTGATAGGAACATTGTTAGATATTAAAATAAAGACTAAATATGGTTTGAATGCAATATTGGACTTACTCTCAATAGGAATATGTTTCGAGTTAGATCCCAATCCTGATGGAAGGTGAATATATATACCCCTATCTTATCATAAATTATCCAAGAGGGAGAAAACTATCTTTTGTTGATGTATTCATGATATAAAAGTTCCATAGTGTTATTTTTAAAATGTAAAAAAATTTGTGTCATTAAATGATTTTAAGTTGACAGGTATGAAACATCATGACTGACACATCCCGACGCAACAAATGCTACCAATTTCATTGTGTGGAATATTTCCCATATGTGTGAGAATGAATATCATGAATTTGTGTTATTTTTTAAATTAAATTAGTAATAAGGTGATTGATATTAATTCTTTGAACAATTTTGAGAATGAATCAGTTCCTATACTTTGTAAATTGGAAATATATTTTCTTCCATATATTTTTGATATCATGGTGCATTTAATTAATCATTTAGTGTGAGAAATAAATATTTTTGGACCTGTATATCTAAATTAGATATATCCCTTTTAAAGGTATATGAAGATATTTAAGGGTTATGTTAAGAATCCATATCGTCCTAAAGCCTCTATTGTTGAGAAGTATATTTCTATGGAGCTTTTAGATTTTTTTACAAGCTACTTGTCAATAATGTAGTACATCGGTTTGAATATATCTCATTATGAACAAGTAAATTATAGGGGAAAGGGGATATTAATGCATTAAATAAATGTTATCTAAAGAATAAAGATATGTCGATTGGTGTTCGCAGAAGCATTTCATTTTTAGAGTGCCAAAGACAAAAACCCAATCTCTATATCAAGGGGGTATTATAGAGTCATTGAAGAAATATGGGAGGTTGATTAAATTAAATTTGAAGTTCAAGTGTTTAAATGAAAATGGTTTATTGGTAACAATAGTTTCAGACATGATGAATTTGGAATGAAATTAGTTAATTTGAATATAATGGAATACAAAAAGGATACTTTTATCAGGGAAACACATGTAAAATTTTTTCTATGTTCTTGATCAATATGATATGAAGAGGTATATTATTTTACAAGAATAAAAAAATATGTCGGTGATGAAAAACTTGATGAATATACTGATTTATGTGAGATACCAACTTACATGAAAATATTAAAAAATAATATTTATGAGCATGTCGTAGACATGGTTTGTGACATATGGAATGATCATGATAAAGGAATTTATGAAAAAAATCCTTCAGTACATTATTAATATTACATGAAACATATGTTTATTTCTGGTTTAATTTTTTTAAATTTCATAAAATTTTAGATATATTACATTTATTTTCTTTATCAAAACCCATATTATAACTAATAAGTTTTTTTTGTTTATATTAGTTTAGTTTAGTTTTGTTTACCATGTTTAACCTTAATTAACTTATCAATTTGTTAATTTTTGGGGGAAAAATATTTTAAATATAATATATTAATTAAAAATAAAAATATTGTATAAAAGAGTATATTCAATGAATATTATTTTTAGTTTAAAAAATGAATTAATATAATGGAGCATTTTTACTATCCACACACCATTTTTTGATTTTTTTTCGTTCTTTTATGTTTTTTCATCTCCCATTAATGTTGTTATAATTTTAGTTAACTACTTTAACAAATATGAATACAAATTTGGTCAGTTTAGTTTAATTTTTGTTGGATTATTTTTTATATATTCAAAGAATATTCTTTGTGGTCTAAAAAATAGTGTAATATGTTGGAGTATTTTTATTACTCAAACACCAATTTTGGATTTTTTTCATTCATTTATGTTATTTCATCTCTCATTAATGTTGTTAGAATTTTAGTTAACTATAACAAATATGAATAAAAATGTGTTTAGTTTAGTATCCTTTTTTTGAAAATTTTTTCATTTTTATTTATACTTGTATGTAATAGTTTTATTTGTATATTTGTGTACTAATTGATTGTTATTTAGATTTTTAGGATAATGATAAATCAACATTTGATCCACCACATACTCCTTGGGGGGATTATACACATAACTCTAGGGAGGAACATACATATACTCCTATTGATGAGCCTCCTCATCCATCTGTATAAGAGGCATTTACTTCCATGGAGACAGAAAAGAGTTTTAGGGATGGTAAACATGGTATCACACGTTTACCAAAATTATTAGTTTCCTATAGCTAGGACCAAAGGATACCAGCTGACTTTGATGATAATGATATTCTAATAGGTCCAAATTAAAAATAGTTAAATAATTTTATTATAATGAAGCCTAAAAGAAAAGTTAGTATATTTGATTTTCGATTGGATAAGTGTTGACATAATGCCAATATATTAATTATGGGACACAGTTTTGGTAAGATCATTTTTTATTATTTTACATATCATGAAATATTTATGCTAATTTAGGTTCCCCCTTATTATTAGATGACATATTATTTACTTGATATTGGAGGAGTCAAGATGAAATATTTAGCATTGGATGCTAGGAGATGGATGGATTTTAAATCCACCCTCACATCAGATTTCATTTTTGAGCATAGAAAAAATCAAAATCCATGTGATATATATCCATTTATAAATGAAGATACATGGAATAAATTCATTGAAAGTAGATTAAAAGCATCATTTTTGTTAAGTGAAATGTTACATTCTAGAAGTTTTTTTATATTGATGATCATATTAATGATTTATTTCTTCTTAATTTACAAAAAAATTTAGAAATATCATCAATACATCCAATCTAGAAATGTATACACTTATACTTTATCTTGAGGAGGGTATATGTTATTGGAAGGACAAATTATAGCTATAAAATTTCAAAAAATGAGATATGAGTCTTCAAGATCTATAGAGGTTAACCTTCCTCCCCCAATCTAGACATTGAAAATAGAAAATGGATCATATGATCAAAAAAGGACAATATCTTATGAAATAGTCGAGAGTTGTAGCTGAGAGGATTGTAAGATGTTTACTTTATTTATTTACTTAAAGTTAAATAAATTATTTATATATTGTAATTCACTATAGATTTTTTCAAATATTATATACAAGAATCTCTTGAGGAGAAGAGCACACATGGGGTCTTCATATTTGAGGGTTGGAAGTATATTTTAGCTACAACATTGGGAAATCACTAACACCCATGTCGTGTATGAGGATAACCAATAAGTGTATCAGTAAAAAATGTGTTTCCATGTTTTGAAGATTCTTCAATGGTGGATATTTATAAAAAAATAAAATATTTGAAAGATACTGTTCAAGATATTACTGAGATGATGGAGGATAGGATTATAGCTTCTTACTATCGATGTTTGTAGATATACAAAGATAGCTTCATGCTGCAGATCCCACTCCTCCACCTCCAACTACAGATCCCACTCCTCATACTTATCCCACTCCTACACCTACACCTACAAACCCCACTCCTTTTTATCCTACTCCTATACCCCCTCCTTTACAACTTCCCATTTATTATGAGTTATATATTAATGATCCTCAACGTCATATTGTTGCATATGGGATGATATATTATAATAATGATAATATTAATCACCAATAGATAGAGATAGATAATCATAGGTTTACTTTACAAGACATTAAATTTAAATCAGTAAGAATACCATTTCCTGTAGATGAGTTTAGTATAGTTGGAAAAAGTATCGACCATTTTTTAGTTTTTCCATCTAGAATTGTTTGAAAAATTACTGTAGAGTTATGTATATATTATATAATTTATTTTATTTTCTTATTTTTTAAATATTTTAAAGTTTATATATTTATATTTTTTTATAAGAATAATTTAAAGGTAAGGAAATACTATATAGATAAAAAAATACAAACTGTTATGACTTCAGATACAACTTCTACTACTCTTTATAGATTTTCAACATATTAAAATTTATTTTTGGATGTTTATGAGATTCCAATGGAAGATAGAATTTGTGGGTGTGCAATGACTGTGACACTTTTTAAAAAAGATATCATGAAGCTTGAAACTAGATATGAGTTGGAAATCAACATGATGAAAGTTTTTTCTATATAAGTCGATTAACATAAATATTTTTATTATTTTAATTTATTGAAAATTTATACTTATGTTTGTTTTGTATTAGGTATATTTATGAAATTTTTACACAACATTACATGATAATAGTATATATATGTATATACCCATAATTTATTTCACCTATAGCGATGACAATGACTGATAAAAAAAGAACATTTTATATTGTTGAAAGACTTCAAAATAATGCAATTATTCAATGTTGTATGCTTCCTTAAATTCAAGAGTATAAAAATTATATCTCATAAATTGTTATATATATCTCAATAAAATAATAACTCAAATTTTATTTTATTATATATTAGTATCCATTTTATGTTGGGTGTTTTTTCTCCTAGAGATAATACACTTTATTGGTTATTCTCTATTCGTGGTGAAGTGTGAGAAAATATTATGATTGTATTGAACACATAAGTTTTAATATTTTAATAATTTTATATAATATAATCACATTTAAAATTATTATATTCATATTATTTTTAAATAGGGTATGAAATTACTTTATATATAAAACAAGAAAGAAGATCTCTAATATCATATATATTAAAGCAAAGGGGAATTTTCATTTATAATTACTACATTTTGGATGTAGTTCTTAAAATTTTATTTTGAATTGAAAAATTATTTAAAAAAATAATGTCATAAGTAAGGAGTAAAATAATATGTATACTATGTTATAAGATTTATGTTTGAAATAATTTCAACTGGGACTATTATAAAGTTCTATAAGGTTAGATTTTGTTATAGATATTTCCTTTAAATTTTTATTCATTTTATTCAGATTACATGTTAAATGCATTATTTTTAATTTGAAGATTTTTGAAGAACCTTGTAATTATACTGGAAAAGATCTAAGTCACTTAAAATTGAATGGGTGAATCATTTCACAAGTTTGATTGGGTTTTAGTTTAATTGTAAAATACATTTAAACTTGAAAGTTCAAATTGTAAATGTTTGTACTACTGCAGATTTCATGCTATGAAACTATTTTTCTTATTATAATATTCTGTAATGTTGGGGGGTGAGGGAGAATTAATATAATTTTATTAATTTTTTAACATCGTTTATTTTATAACCAACATGAAAAATATAAAACACGATTTTCCATGTCGTTTTTTAAAACTAACATAATAAAATATTTTTCTCATTGGTTTTAATATAACTGATGTAGTAAAACATGAATAATATTATTTTTTACATTTTTATATGAAAAATGAAATTAAAAATCAAATATGTTGTACCTTTTATGCCATTTATTTCATAACCAACATGGTAATGTGTTTTCCATGTCAGTTTAAAAAAAACCAACGTGGTAAAAGATTTTTCACGTTAGTTATTTCCTAATCGATGAGAAAAACTTCTACCAAAATTTATTTTTGACATCCATTTTTATTAACTTATTTTATAAAATTATTCAAAAAATCACCAATAATAAATTCACAGATTACCAATATTAAAAAAAAATCATCATGACAAAGCATTTTTTCACTAGTGTGTGAACAAAGTTTTCATTTTAGAAAGAAATGAGAAGAGGTTAGATAATGAAAATTACATAAACAAAATAAAATTATAGTATATTGATCATACTATAGTAATTAGATTATTTCATATGGAAGATATGTGGAGGAGGTAGAAGAGGAAAAGTATTGAAAGAGATAAGTTGAGAATATTACCTATTTGAATGTCCTCTCTTAGAAAACATAATAAAGAACCTTAGGATGCTATTTTAGTGAGAAAAATGAAAATAGTATGTGGGGGAGAGGATTTATAATATAATTTTATAGAACTTTGGAAATATCCAAGGCTTATAAGGCGTGAGGAGAAGGGGTGGTATTTATAAGTGGAGGAGAGGTGAGTTTTTCAATATAATATTCATTAGTTTATTATTTTTGCTCAAGACTGTAAATATTGATGAATCTTGTGAATATATGTAATAATTTATCCATTTGTTTTTGTTATAATATCTTATTGTATTATACATAACTCAATTATTCATGCATTTAACTTATAATGTTTAATACCATATTTTTCGGTATTTCACTTTTCACAAAAAATTCAATTATTTTAGAAAAATTCAAAAAAACTATTATAACCATTTTTGGACATGTAGATTACAAAAATGAAATACATTTTATGATTTTTTTCTAAATAATATTCTTTTTTTTAAATAAAATCATAATTTATTTGAAAAACACTTATTTTTATAACATGATAAACTTTCTAACCCATTGAAAAAATTACTTATGGTCACCTAAAATTATATTATCATAATAATACTACTTAGTATTGTTTTATAAAAAAAATTATGAAAAATTTTTATTTCAATTATTTATATTTATCATAAAAATAAAAAATATATGTTTTTCAAAAATACAAACACTTAATTTATCATTTTTAAGTGTTTAATTATCCATAAGATGATATAAATTTGGTATATTTTCATTTTATAAGATACCTAAATATTATTTTACTATCCCATAGGTGTGGTTACTATTCTAATAGTCAATTTACTATTCATAATGGTTAGATTACTATTCCAATGATCTGATTACTATTCCAATGGTTAGATTTTTAATGATCATATGAGTTTCAACCTTCTATAAATACCGCATTTTTCATTCATTATTTATTCACATCTATCTTCTATAAAGGCTATATATATTTTCATTTTAAAAAATAGATATTTCATTTCTATAGTGTCGTTCGTGAGTTCAAGTATTCTAGGGGATCACATAGATCCAAATTTTCATATTATAGTTATCTTATTTTCTTTTTTTGTCCCATTGTAATGTTTAGAATTTTATTGAGTATATTTATACTCTAAATGTAATGTTCAAGTCAATATAATAAATTTTTTTGGTTATATCATGTGGTTAATGTGTTTTATATAATATCACATTTATAAATATGACACAATTATATAATTAGATGGTAAATTTCATTCATAAAATTCCGTGTCATTACATCCCCCCTTAAGAAATTTCACCCTTGAAATTTAATTTTACCCTCTACAATGAAAACAATTAAGGGTACTTCTATTTATTGATTCATTTGGTTCCTATGTCTCCTCCTCATACTTATGGTTCCTCCACAACACTTTGACTAGGTGATGTAACACCTTGAAATTTTATGATATATTTCTCTTTAAATATATTTAATTTCTTTGATAACTTATGATACACGCAACCTCGAGTCTAAATGAATCAAAATATATTATAACATACCCGTTAAATTAGTGGAATGAATAGGAATTTTTTTTAAATTATGTATAAAGGTTTTATATAATGAAAATATATTGATAAACAAGTACTCATTTTTAGTAAAGTCATTATATGCTTTAAAAATACATTTTCCACAAAAAAATGTTTTTATTATTTTTATGAGAAAATAATAAAATTAATTTTTTCCAATTTTAGAAAATTTATTTGAAAAAATAAACAATATTTTTAAAATTAGTATCAATATAATCTTAGGGTGATATTTTGGCATGTTTTATGAAATTATTTATTTTTTAGTGAATAATGAAAAATACAGATTTTTCAAATATGGTAATTAAATCAAGTAATTTAAAAATATCATTATATTTTGGATTTGGTATTAAAGTGACATAAATTCTATTTTATTTATAATAATATAATTAATTCCATTTAAATTAGTAATATTCATGATTTTGATATAAGTTAATTTTTATGTATAAAAATGCATTTTTCTAAAAACCATTTTTTATTGAGTTTTATGAATTTATAATAAAAATGATTTATACCACTTAAATATATTTAATCATGAAAAAATTATACTATATTTGGAATTATGAGGTTCAGATTTTGAAAATACTACCCATTTATTTTTTCTCATTATGAATAGAAATCGTGATAAGTATTTGTCACCTCGATAAGGGTAAAATGGGTAAAACATGGTTAAATCCTAGAGATAAGGTCAAATAATCAACATAAAACATTTATTTATTTAATTTTATTGAATAAATTTTTCCATTTGCATCCGAAATTAGAATATATGTAATTTTTGTGCCTATTTCTATTGATAATGAAATTTATATCATTTTAAGTAAAGAAAATTCCAAAACGTCCCTCTCTTGAATTTAATATCTATAATTATTTTAAATAAGGATAAAAAGATGTTAAGCTTAGTTATAAATTTTTATTTGAAATATAAATTAATTTTTTATCATATGAATTAATTTTTAATTTTTAGTGTTTAAATAATTACCTTTAATGCTTACACAATGTCGACACAGTGCTTGTGCAAGTAGTAGAAAAATTATGTCAATGTTTTTAAAACCTATAAAGGTAATTTTTTGTGTGATTTATAGTTATACATAAATTTTATAGATTAAAATAACATATTATTGATGCGTTAAAGGTTTATATTCAAATTACATTACTATCATGTTGTTTTCAAAGTCAAATTATGTGAATAGTTCTTAAAATGATATTAATTGTATTTTATGATAAAAATATTTTATTTAATTATTTAAAAATCATAAAAATATTGGAATAGTACAAGTAGTATGATAAGTGTTTGAAAATTTCATCCATTTCTCACTTATTAGCCAATCTTTACCTTATAATTAAAATCAAAACCCTTTAATATTAAAAAAGTCATTACCGCGATTAAGATTAAAATTGGTTAACCAATGGGTTAAACTAAAACTTATGGTTTAAAATGACACAAAAACGTATATAAATTTTATTTTATGATATTATTTAGAAATTATACTATTCTTATTTTAATATCTATCCATTTGGATAAATCTTTCTAGAGAATGACATAATTAAATTTTTTTTAATGCCAAGTGCGTCCTTTCCCCCACTTATACAAGGACACCCCTTTTCTATTTTCTTTAAACAAATTTTAAAAATATATATCAACAAAAACCTAACAAATTCTATTTTAAACTTCCATACCCATGAATTATAGATTATTTTATTCTTTTAAGACCATTCCATGGGTCCTTGAGAAGGGATCTAAAGGAGTCCAACCGAATAAGAGGTAATCTTCCTACTCAATATCTTTCAATTTATTTGTTCTTATAACTCATATAAATCTATGGTATTAATAATAAAATAATAGCTTAATTTTCTTAAATATACTGAATTGTTATTATGATTACATAACTACCATTATCCATCCTATTTTATATCAAATGGAAGTGAAAGTATCACTCGTGTGTATGTGTGAATTACCGCCTCCACGCATCGATAAAATTTATTTTACCTAACCATATTTCATGGATGGTTATTATGATGAGTTTAAATTTTATATATAATATTTATGACATAATTATTCTTCTAAAATAATAATATAATATCTACCATCTTACTTTCATATCTGTTGGAAAATGATAATGTCGCTCGTGCATACACGTGGGTTAGCACCCCCATGAAGAGATGTGATTTGTTTTTGGTTTCCAATTTATATGGATGGTAATAAGGATAGATTTAAAGAATATATATTATATTTAAGATATAATAATGAATCTATAAAGTTTAATTATTATTCACCTTTTTTTTTCTATCCTTCAAAAAGTGAAAACAGTGTTTATGCGTACGTATGAACTACCATTCCCATGAATTATGTAATTCATTTTTCTATATCTATTATTTATGGATAAATATATATATATATATAATTAATATATATTATATTTATATCATTATTAACATTATGGATATGATTGAATCATGATCAAAGTACAAGGATTAGAACCACCAAACTGAAATTCTCATGAAAAACAAAACAGTTTACACCGATAAATAATGATTTTAATAAGGAATTATTAATAAATGTGTGTTTAAATATTATAATTGGATCATATATGATATTATAATTATGTAAATGAATATTTTATAGAATTATAATAAATTAAAATGTATTATATAGAAGGTCAGAGCACTTTTTAAAAAGTTGAACTCGAGGTAATAGATTTATGTTACAATATCACTGTTTATCAAGATTGTTTATGATTAAATTTTTGATGATGAAATTTCATGATCTCTCTCTCAATAATATCATTAATTTTCTTATCCCCTGTTTAATTTTTTATAATACATTTTTTCTTTTCATTTTCCTCTCTTTAAGTACTCAAGATACTGAAAGAACATTTTTAAGGAAAACCGAATTAATTTCTCTCTTCGGATAAACATAAATTTTCATTTATATATATTTTATAAAAATGTTTTCAAGAATGTTTTTAATATTATATTATTATTTTTTAAATTCATATTTACCCATGTTTTACTTTTTAGAAAACAGTTTAAACAAAATCTACTTTTCATTTTCCAAATAATGTACTTTTGACTTTTTACAAAAAATGTGAAAGGAAACTTTGTTTTAACACATGTAAAATGAATGAAATTTTCCAATATAATGACTAATAAATTATTTATTTCTTACCTTAAAAGTTTACAATATTCTTTTCAAATAAATTTTATCCTTAATTTTTGGGAATTTTTTATATTTTAATATGCTATTTAAAAATAAAAAGGGTATTTTCCTCAAGAAATATTCCAATGATATTTTAAAGGATTTTTTCCTATATGAGAACTTTATTTGATGTTAATTAGTCTTTAATGGGGATATGATCTAATGATATCATCCTTATTATTTATTTATATGGTTTATGGTTATGATAATGAAATATTAATGAAAACCATTTTATTTTCCACAGGTTAAGTTATGATGAATATTTTTATGATCTTGTGGAATACATATGAGTGTATTTATGAATATGTGATGGTTTCCCCAAAATTATATATCCCCACAATTATTAGGATAGATATTAATGTTTTATGAGCTCAAATATTACACATGAGGTTTCCCTAAGATCGAAAGAGGGTACACGAGAGGTTATCCCAAGCCCGAAGCAGGTATACTGGTGGTTAGCCTATTCCCAACATATTATAAATGTCTTAGTGGGTAGCCTTTAAATAGGAATTATATTATTATTATTGTTCAAAAATTTATGACACTCTTTTATGACATGATATTATTCAAATATTATGTTCTCATGGATCATTTCCTCTAATCCATTTATGATTCATGTATTATGAACTGCCATGATTTATTCCATGAATCATATTTATAATCTAAGAATTGTTGGGTATGATTTTTAAAGGTTAATCTTATGTCATCATACCCATTATTTTCATGTTATATTTAAATGATCATTGATATCACCCTTTTTTACCCTTACTGATCATCTGACCTCACCATTTATTATGTTTTATTTTCCCAGGATATGAAGAAAACTTTTAAGTATTATGTGTCTAAGAAGGGTGATAGTTATAAATAAATAAGTGGGAGATGATGTATTTATTTTATGAAACATTTTTTGTATCCAAGTTTTCAAAGACACTAAAAATTTATGGTTCTAGAATGGATCATAATGTTATTTATTTAATTTTCATCAAATAATATGTGATATTTATGTATGAAAATTATGGGTTGATATAGTTGGTATCAATGTAAGGTTTAGTTACATTTGGAAACTATGATGAGAAAAATTTAGTGGGAACCCTTAGGATAATCCTATGTGTAGGATAACATCCTAACTTATGGTAAAAAATAGAGCATGGTTTTACTTGAAAAAAAATCCTTGTATAGATACAATAAGTGGATATGGTTTTAGAATATATGAATATAGGAGTAATAAAACCAAAAATATATGGAGATGAGAGACTGTAGCAGGGAACTCAGAAAAATGAATTTTGAACCTGAGAAAAATGCATTATAGTGGGACTTAGGTAGTCTCTAGAGAAGGAAGTGTGGTGGGTGTGTTGAAATCTTGTTTTTTGGGTTCAATTTATTACAAACAACATGAAATATTGGTTTTAAATTCAATTTAATAAGTAGTGATATTGCCTTGGATCATCCCCTCATTCTTCTATTAAATAATTATTCAATTGGTCGCTATTATTCCTATTATCAATTAAAATCAAATTGATTAATTTTATCATATTATTTTTGTTTAGATAGATAAATAATATGATAACTATATTCCCTACCATCACCTAGATTAGTGATCGGATACCTTCATTCACCCTTGGATTCTCCCTCTAGTTTATATTATGTTCATTGAATTAATTCCTAGTGGCTTGTGTGTGAAATTATGATAATAAGTAGATGAAATTAAAAGCTAAACATAGAAAAAACCTATACTGATTAAAACAATTAAGATCCATAGAGGAGATTTCATGAACACTGAATAATCGGAATCCATCAATAGGTGGAATAAGAAGATTCTACTTGGTGCAACCAAAAATGGCCTAGTGTACCATCATTGGATTTTTAACAATGGGGAATGAGAATAAAATGAGAGTTGTAGATTGTAGTGCATGAGTGTCCCCCTTTAAGTGATCTAGTCCTCCTCCTATTATAAAATAATTCTTGGATATCTGAGCATGCTTCCCTCCACATGAGTGACATGAACTTCTTCATGAAATTTAGGAATGTCCTATGTATTCAATATAGAGTAGGTTTAATTTATGCTGGATGATCAGCACATGTCTATCATCAAGGGTATGAATGGATTTTTTTATGGTATCAATGCTCCTACCATGATCAAGTTTTGTGTTCTTTTTGAGGTAGAGTGATCTGGTGCTTCATAGCACAATATATGTCTTTATTTTAATTGATGAGAAAAATGGGATTATGATTTAGTGTATGGGTCTCATAATTTAATTCTAGCTAAGAATAATTGTTTTTAGTCATGAAACATCATACCTTGTCAGTGTCTATAACCCATATGTTCCATCATCAGCCAGTGAATTCCAACTATATCTTATCAATTTCACTATATTTCTCTATAGGATGGATTATCATGTATCTTTCTTACCTCAGGCTCAAACATTGAATCCATGGGTGGTACTATTTAATGGTGGAAGGAGATTCTCAATATATTTGGATAGTTTAAACTTCTAGTTCAATTCATTTTACCTTTTTTCTTCAGTTTCTCATGGGATATTAGTCATTATTCATGCAGAGCCAGTGTTGGTAGGCAGAAATATCCTTTTCAACCGAGTATAAGGTCAAAACTTACTCAATGGTGGCACATATACGGAAGATTTTCTAGTGGAAAATTAGGTTGGATCTCAGTCTTAATAAACATGGAGCTCAGATTGGATTGATGTACATATGTGACTCTCCTAGAAAGGTGGCTTTACTCTATCATCATCCCAAATTCATGGGTGGTACTAGAAGTTATAAGAACTCAAGTAAAAGAAAAACATTTTTTTCTTATGATGGTAGAAGATAAGTGCTACAGGTGAAATTTGGAGTGGATCCTAACCTATGGATCATCTTCAAGATTCATCGATAGGGGTTCAGTTCTTTAGGGAAGTGGAGGCTTTGAATTAGTTAATGGTCACAAGATAGCTTGAGAGGCAGGGAAAAAATAGGTAGAGGTGGAAAAATCTCACGATAGGTATTCCTACCTTGAGATTTTATTGAATAAGAGAATATCATGGTTGGTATGCCTACTGTAAGAGTGGTTTCATGGTAAGGTAATGAAGTAACTATGAGTAATGCTCATAGTTAGCTGAAGGCATAGTAAATTCCTCTTCATAGTATATAGTTTAAGTGCTTATGGTCAGTATCCATAACTAACATGTCATGGTATGTTATAAATGCTTGGGGTAGTGCATGGTAAGTTCCCATGGTCATTTTAGTGATTATAGATGGCACGACCACTTCTGTTCTTTGTAAAATTTCAACCCAAAGAACAAAAAGAGTCACATTTTTCTTAGTACAGTATTAAAATTAACTATGAAAATTTGATAAGAGTCAAATTTTGTTCCAAAGTATGGATTCAAAAGTTATATAAAAAGTTATATATATATATATATATATCAATAAACACTATATTTAAATCCAATTTCAAACTAATTTACAATTTCATATAGTCAAAAAAAAAAAAAATTTACCCGGTATTTGTTTAATTAATGGGATTATTACAAATAAAATGAAAAAAATAATAATAATCAAAATTTAGGCTAGTATCACTCCCCCGCACTTGAATTATTACACTCCCGGAAAATATTTTCATTGAAATTCAATTTATTCAAAAAGAAAAAATAATTTTATCCCGTCTGTTCTAAATTTATTATACATAGAAGAAGTAATTAGAGACTTATCCCCTGTGAAAATTATCATGCCTCACATGTGAATCAAACCACTACCTCTTTTAAATTTAGTCAAATTTACAATCCCAAAAGTAGATCAAATGGGATTCAAGCGAAATCAACATTTTAACAAAAAACACTTCCATTTTTTTCCTATTTCCAAATTTCTCAAACTAAAGTTTTATTTTACACTTTATTAACTAAAATTAACGTGTTATAAGTCAATTTACCCCTTCATGGGTTCAATATTCACCTCACCCTTATGAAATAATTTTTGATAATTCCATTTATTTTAATTTTTTCCCAGCCACAATTTTTTGCAAAGTGTTATGCATAGAACTTACTGAGATTGAAGATATCAATATTTAATTATAAAAATAAACCTAGTTCCCTTGTCTCAGAGACTCATCATGGAATCCCAATTACCCATTTTTATTCCAGGTTAAAAGGACTTGTATCATTTTCATTTGTGTTGTCTCCCTAAGGTGTTATTTTGTCATAAAGGTAAAGTTATCTCATATAGAGTTCTGAATTCCTAGTGAAATAATGTTATAAAATTTATTCCACAAGAATCTTTTCACTCACACTCACTTTCCTTATTGTAATACTAAACTTACATGAATATAATGATCAATTTTATTTATAAATAATTTAAGTCTCACAATTTCATAACCAATGAATTAATCAACTCTAGTATAGTAATTTCAAACAAGACAAGACATCAATGAAGTTTAAGAAATGTTTCAAAAAATATGGAACTGTACAATAGGGGAAATATCCAGTACTTTATTTATATAAAAAATGTTTTTATTTATTTACAGATTCTGAAAAATTAGCTAATAAGAATTTAAAAAAAAATACTCTAACTGGTTTTTCTCCTCCACCATACTTGGTTCAAACACACTTCCAATTGAATTCCGGTATGCATTTTTTCATAAAAAATATTTCAAAATAAAATAAGCATCTAGACCAATATAAGGTAAATATACAACCTAGAAGTGCTTAATTTATCATCAGTAAGGAGGAGTCTAGAATCCTCTAAAGGTTATTTCAAAAAATCTTCCTGAAAATTCTTCAATTGCTGGCCATTCACATTAAATAGCTATTTTGAACCTTATCCGTCAATTTAAACTTCACCAAAAGGAATGTTATTAGTTAATTTGTAAGGAACAATCCATTTTGAATGAAGATTTTTTGGGAATAACTTAACCCTTAAGGAGAATATGAGTACTTTTTCTATAGCTTGGAATTCTCTTTTTTTTTGGATCAAATTTTCATGAACAGATTTTTTTTTTCTATGTACTGTAGTGAATTTTCATATTTTTCCCTTTTTAGCTCCTTAAGTTCCATTATCTACAACTTCCTCTATTCTCCAACTTTTCCAAACTCCAGGTTCACTCTTTTTATAGACTAGTAGGCTTTGTAATGCATCTCAAGAGGCAAATGCAAGTGTTTACCATAAACAATACTATGAGGTCACATACCTAATGGGGTTGAAGGTATTTCTATATGCCTAAAATGTATCTTATAATTTCTTACTCTAGTCCTTGCAGTTGGGCCGCACTGTCTTCTCAAAAATTCTTTTGACTTCTCTATTAGACACCTTATCCAGTCCATTTGTATGTGAGAGGTATGTAGTGGAGGTTTTATGGTGCACTCTATATTTTCTCATGAGGGACTCTATGTTCTTATTATAGAATAAGGTTCCTTGGTCACTTATTATAGATTAATGTATTCCAAATCTACAAAAAATGTTTGATTTTAGAAATTCTATCATAGTTTTTTAATTGTTAGTTCAATTGGCCTTTACTTAAATCCACTTAGAAACATATTCTACTACAAAAATAATGTAGGAAAATATAAATTAAATAGTTAATGGGCCCATGAAGTCAATTCCTCAGACATCAAATATCTCATAGAAAATCAAATGTTTTTGGGGAATGCCATTCCTTTTAGAAAATACACTATTAAACTGGTATTTTAGACATTTTTTTTACAAAAATAATGTGATTTTTTAAATATTGAGGTCCAAAATAATCCAGATTCCAAAAATTTTCTAGGGTTCTTTAATGTACAAAGTGAACTCCATATGCAATTTTATGGAAAAAATAAATTAAATAATTTATTTCCTCTTTAGGGATGCACCTTTTAATGGCTTGGTCATTGTAAATTTTCCATAAATAAGGATGATCCCAAACAAAATATTTTGATTCAAATTTTAGTTTAGTAGTTTTATATTTTAAAAAGAATAAGGGTACCTTTGTTGTGACTATAATGTTTACTATGTCAGCATACCATGGCATTTGGGTGAGGTTTTATTGTTTCTCACCAAGGAATAAATCATATAGATTGGTCTTATATATTGGTTCTACCATTATAGTTTGATTTATCCTACTCATATGGTAAGATAATTTATTTTCATATCCCTTCCTATACTTAATCTCTAGGTCAAAATCCTGTAGTAGAAATATCCATATCACTAGAATGGGATTTACATTAGCTTTCTTGGTTAAATATATCAATGTTTCCTGATTAGAATAAATAGTTACTTTACTTCCTAAAAGATAAGAATGAATTTTTTCTAAATTTATGGTAATAGAAAAAAATCCTTTTTTGTAGTTAATCCAGGTAGTGTCTAAGGTCTATGAAGCATAGGATATCACTTGTAGAATTCTATAAATCTTATGGGAAATCACAAACCCTATATCTCTGTGGAAAAAATCACATAGAATCTCAAAGTAATGACTCCATTTTAATTGGAATATATTGGGGGGAAGTGGTCAAGAACTCTTTCAATCTATCAAAATCTATTTTGGGGAATTGTAAAGACCTAAACACATCCTTTTGTAGGAAAACGTACCTAATGGACACATTAAAGTGGGCTTGTCTTGGTCACAGTGAGCTATTAGAACCTGAAAATTCCCAAAAAATCCATCAAGGAAACAATAATGGCCCTTACCAATGAGTCTCTCTAACATTTGGTCCATGAAGGGTATGGGGAAGTGATATTTTCTATTCATATAGTTAAATATTCTATAATCTATTCCAACTATCAAGTTGTTCTGAATTCTTGTGGTCACTAACTCATTTCTCTCATTTTGAATAATAGTTTAACTAGTTTTCTTTTGGAAAATTTGGATGGGAATTACCCATTGGGAGTCAAATATGGGGTATATTGTTCTATATCCTAAAATAATTTCTACCTATTTTTTACTACTTCTAGATGTGTTGGGCTAATCCACCTTTGGGGATATCTCACTGGTTTGATTCATATTTCAGAAAAATCCTATGCATGCAGGTGGTTGGACTAATCCTTGAGATGTCCCCTAATTTCCAACATATTTACCTATCATTATTTTTCATATTTTTTAGTAGTTGGTGTTCTTGGATAGGCTATAAATTATTTGAGATCAGGACTAGAAATTTCTCATTTTCTTTAAAAAATGCATATTTTAAGTTTGATGGCATAGTTTTTAATTATAACTTGGTGGGGGGGGGGTTAGAGATGTTTTCATATCAATAATATTCAACATAAACATGAAAGGTATAATTATTAGTATCACATCTTAATAACTCATTAAAACAATTTTCATCATTTTCTTCAGATTGATCAACACTAAAAAATGTCTCAAGATTAAATTCATTTTCAAAAATAGATTTAGGAAGAATTTTTTGTTGTATCCAAAGATTATTATAATATTATTATATCATATAACATTTCCATTTCCACCATATAATAATAAGGTAGTTCAAAGTGTTTTAATGTAAAAACAAAATTGTCTTCATGTGGGTATTTTATTGAATCAGGAATGTTGAAATCTTCCGTTTCTTCACCAAAATTCATGGAAAGGGTGTCTTCACTTACATTTATGATTGTATTAGAAGTATTTAGGAATGTTATTACTAGAATAATTGGAGAGTGATATTTACCTTTTCCTTCTTTCATGTTGAGAATGTAGAACTTAACAGGGAATGGGTAACCATGTATAGTTACCAAGACATCTTCAAAGATACTTACTAGGTAGGTAGTGGCACAATTATCTTGTTACATAAACACATGGATGGGTTTTATTTCTCCAATATATAGAGAAGAATAAATAGAATAAGACATCATATTAATTGATGTTCCTAAATCACACAGTTCATTGGAAAGGTCATCTTACCAATTGCGTAGGGAATATGAAAAGTACCCAGATCTTGGATTTTTTGGGGAATTTGAGGGATAAAAAGGGAATAAAAATTATTACCTAACATTACTTATTAATTATCTCAAAATATACTTCTAACTATTCACATTTCTTTAATTAAATTTTCATACCTTGTAATCTGGATAATGGCTTCTAGTAGGGGATATTGATCTCCACTTTCTTGAAGACTTTTAGCATCTCCTATTGCAGTGAATGGTTTTCTTGGGTTATTGTATCCATTAAAGGAAGAGTGTTTGGTGTTGTTATGGGTATTATATTTTATATTTACCTTTTTCATTCATTTATGGTTCCTTTACTGCATCCTCCTCATGTTATTTTTATAGGGAATATTTTTCAGATTCAATTTACTGCTCACTTCAAGATTCAATTTCTAGGGATGTTTTTTAATTTTTTACAACTCCTTACCACCCCTTATTATAATAGAACTAAAATTTCATTTAGGGTTAGAATTGGTTGAGTATTAATCTTATATGATCCTTGATTTACTATATTATTTAGGGTTTTCTTGAGTTGTATAGACCATCATTTCAATTCATTCAATTCCAATCCATGAGTGGCGAGATTAGTCTATTGACTATTTTTAAATTCTATTACCTATATAAACATGTAATTCATGAAAGTATCTTGTGTTTTTCCTTTATGGTAACTTGTAGATGGTTTTAAATTATGTATCTAGAATGGAGGGGGGGGGGGTGAAAGGGCTGTTGATAATATTGTTAGAATGCTTGTTATAATGGTAACCTTTATTTATATTGGATCCCAGCTCCAAATTGATGGGTGGGAAGGTATTTAAATCCTTGGTTTCCACTTGGTTGGTTCTAGAATTTTCTCTAGAACATCTCATCACAACTTTTAGTCCCTTGAACCTGAGAGAATCCATTAATTAAATTCTTCTAGGGATAGGATAGCTGGAAGACCCTTGGGGGTGTGGTGGGTGATTATTCCTGTACTTTGTTCATAGCTAGCTGTCTCACAAGAAAAGTTAGTTCTTTAATTTTATTTTTTATTAATGGTGAGTTAGAACTTTTTTACCTCATGTATTCCTCTGGTTTCAGTTATCATACAAAATTGTTGGGAGTTTTGTGATATCCTCTCAATCAATTCTCTTACTTAAACCGATGAATTATCAATTAGTGCTCCACCTAAAGAATAATCAAGAAGGTTTAGATTATTTTCTAGAATAATACCAAGTAGTGATGTTATTTATATAACTGGTGTGGTCAATATGTGGTTAGTTTCTTTAATCTCTCCCAAAACACATAGAGAGTTTAACCAATTTATTATTTGATTCCATGTATTTCCTTTAGAAGTTGATAACTCCTTGAAGTAGAGAATAAATTTTGGAAGAAGGTATTATATATATCATCCCATGAGGTGAATTCTCTAGGATGCAGATTGTAGAGATATTCCTTGGTTTTCCCTTTAAGTGAGAAGGGGAAAGAATTTATACTGATTTAAGCCACAGTGAATCCTCTAGTCATGAATCTATTTAAAATTTATTTTAATTTTATTAAGTTTCTATTGGGGTCTTCACCAGATAACCCATGAAACATAGCCAATATCCCAATCATTCCAATTTTGAGTTCACAATCCTATTTATTAAATTTTATTTTTTGGTTATTAATATTGAATTTGGGTTCATACAATTCTTTCAACAACCAATTAATTTGAATAATATTATCTTACATTTTACACTGTCATGACCCATCCTTGGGGCCCATGCCGTGACTACCCCAAGCCTGCCTTCCATAGGCCAGGGGTTGGCGACTAGCATGAAAGGCATAATCCCGATAAAAAAAAGGGATGTCATTGCCTTTTAACCTGTAACACACACACACACACACAGTTTGAACATAAGCAGTACATGCAACAAGTAATAAAATAGAAAAGTAAGGTGTGCTAAAAGTAAGTGGGACAGTATACAAATCCAACTGAACAACAAGTACAAATAAAAAGGGAAAACAACTCCTAGATCGTCCGCCCAGGAATCCTACCTGAAGGGTAGGTATAAAACTTGATCTAATAATCCCTGTGGTACATCCCGTATAGTCCAACTCCGAGAAGCCTCCGTCCGTCACCCTCAGCCTCGATCACTGCTGTCTGTCGTCTTCACAGAACACAACAAGGTGCGGGCGAAGCCCGTGCATGGGTGAGTATAACAATACTCAGTAGGGGACCCCGAGATCCCCAAAGGTCTCCCTGAATCCACAAAGGATAAACCATAGAATAAAGATACAATCACAAAATATCAACCATCCCTACTTAGGCATATGCCCATACATATACCTAAGTTACCAGTCTCAGTCCAGCTCCAACTCTCGAGCCCAAACACAACCCAGTCCACAAAATAAGTAGAGTCAATCACCACAATGATAATGGTTGAGAGACATGACTCAGCTCACACAGGTATAAAACTTTCGTAGAGTGATAGAGATGATCATATGTAGTCACTGATTCATCTAAGCTGTCAGACCCACACATGATACAGGACCAGCTAAGCTTTCGGACCCACACAGGATATAGGACCAGCTACTCTATCGGACCCTCATAGGATAAAAGAACATAAGTCAGAACTGTCGGACCCACGAAGGATCCTGGTACAATAGCATCATCGTTGAACCCACAGAGGATTCCGGTATAGTAGTCATCACTGTCGAACCCACGGAGGATTCCGGCACAATAGTCATCGTTGTCAAACCCACTTAGGATTCTGGTACAGTAGTCATCGCTATCGAACCCACGGAGGATTCCGACACAATAGTCATCGCTGTCGAACCCACGTAGGATTCCAGTACAGTAGTCGTCGCAACCAGCTCTAGGGTTCCCGCACACAGCACGCTCGATTCTGGGAGGGTCCGCTCCTCGATTCAAGTGTCGATACATCAACTATCACGAAGTATCGAGTTGATGTATCCCATAGTTCCGTCTCATCAAAAGGAAACCAACGCGATAGATAACGCGTCAATCAGATGCTCAGCCTGTGAGTTATTGGAATTTACGTTCCAGGGGCCCGATTGGATTTATGCACGTTCCAAACCCGTCTGTTTTCCAAAGTTTTCCAAAACTCACTTAGAGTATCATAAAATGACCGCTTCATTGCAAGGGTACCAGTTCCATAGACGGCTCATCGTTCGTACGCGCGGTCTTGAAGATAATCACATTTAAGCGAAGTCGGGCCCGACCCGTCAAGCCCAGTGGGCTGGCAGGTCAGCCCGACCCGGATCGATGGGTCCAAAATAGCTGGGGGGTCGGCCCGACCTGGTGAAGGGTGGCCCACCTACGGACTCAGCCCTGGCTGTGGGCTGGTCTGGTTCGCTCGACGGTGCCAAGCGTCGCCGCCTCTCCCCTGCCCGACCGGCTATAGTCGGCCGGTTCTACCCGGTGCACACGGCCCGCAGACGCGGGCCACAGTTCTTCTCATGCAGTGCCTGCGGGCACCGTGGTTTTCCAGCCTAGCAGGCAGGTGGCCGACCAATTCTCCCAGCAAAACGGCCTGCGGTTACGGGCCGCGGTCTCCCTCCACGCAGCGCCTTCGGGCACCGCGGTCTTCCAGCGGGCTGGCCGGCCGGCCGGCCAGTCGTCCCGCTGTACGGATCTACGGCGGTGGGCTCGACCGGCTACCTCTGCACCTTCACCATGGTGCAACGATGCCGCAGTCCTGCTTCCCTCTGCACATCCACCACGTGGCGTGACGCCGCCGCGCTTCTTCATCCACCGCAGTTCTTCTCTGGCACGGTGCGACGACACCACGCCCTTTTGGCCCCGCCTCCGACTTCATAAAATAGAAACAACAAAGAGGAGGGTCGGGCCATGTTCCTGCAGTCCGAACCCTCCTCGTTACATTGATAACAATTGGCACAACATTCCACCAACTTAACAATGTAGAACAGAGGGTAGAATCGAACATTAAAGTAACCCCTACCCCGTAATCAGTGCTCACTTGGCGGAGTCACAGGAAGACGACGCCATTCCGTTGACGTCGGGAGGAGATGACATCGTCATTGGCAATGTTCTTCGTGGGAATCGTCTACTCCTCAAACGTGGATGAAGGTTGTTGGAGAAGTTCTTCATGTTCTTCATGGAAAAATGCTTTCTTTCCAATTCTCCAAAGCTTCCCAAGGTATTATGTCCAACCCCATAAAATAAAATAACACCACTTATTAAAAGGATGGATTAATGAATTCCAAGAGATTCAAATTCATTAAGTCACACCCATTAATTGGAAAGGTGGGTTGGCTCATTAAATGGAAGGGAGGAGATGAAGAGGCTCCAAATTAAATAAAGAGAGTTTCATCCTCCTTAATTGGGGGTTCAAGGAGTTAAGGGGAGTTGAAAGGTTAGATGCTCATGTGGGCCCTGCCACATAATATTCTCCCATGGGAGGTTATGTGGGGGTGGGACCCACCTCCAAATTCCCTTTGGAGAAATTAACCACCACCCAAATAAAAATCATGTCACACATAATTTTTATTTAATTTAATTTTTTAAGAATCCCCAAAAATCAACTTCCACTCCCAATAAAATGCAACTGCGGTGAAGGTCTCCTTAAGAGAATAATGGAACTGTGCGTTCATCAGTGTCCTTAGATTTTAATTCCGAGTACCGGTTAAAAAGATATAAAATCCCGCACGTACATTCGCTGAACGTACCCGAACAAAACTTTAGAAATTGATTCTGGGCACACCGGACCTCAAAATCAAGTGCCATAAAAAACTGCGGACTCGTAAAATTCTCATGCATTTAAGAAAAAATTTTCCATGGATTTTTTGAGTCTTTAAATTCTCCCCACCTCAGGGATTTATGTCCCCGTAAGCTACAACATACACTAAGAAAACAAATGGGGGTACTGAGCACGCATCTGAGCCTCCCGCTCCCATGTGCTCTCCTAGAGGTTCCTGTGCTGCCAGCGAATGCGCACCAGAGGAATCGACTGTCCATGTAGGACCCAATCTTGTCAATATTCAATCTCCACTGGAACCTCTGTGAATGTCTCCCCGTCATCAATGTCTAGCTCCCCGTGGTCGATGATGTGGGATGGGTCGTGCATGTATCTCCTCAGCTGAGATACGTGGAAGACGTCGTGCACCCGGTGAAACTGAGGTGAAAGGGATAGGCGGTAAGCCACCTCACCTACTCTACTGAGGACCTAAAAAGGTTTGATGAATCTCGGAGATAACTTAACGCCTCAACCAAATTTCCATAGACCTTGTTGAGGTGAGACCCGTAGGAAGACGTGGTCGCCATCCTTAAACTCCAGTGGTCTCCATCTCCTATCAGTATAAGACTTCTGTCTACTCTGTACAGTCTTCATCCACTCCTGGATGATCTGCACCATCTCCGTCGTAGCCTATACCATCTCTGGTCCTACAAGTGCTGACTCTCCTGGGTCAGTCCAGCACAGAGGTGATCTGCAAGGTCGGTCGTACAGTTCCTCGTAAGGTGCCATCCCGATGTTAGAGTGGTAGCTATTGTTATATAAAAAATCTACCAAGGGAAAGTGATTGATAAAACACTATTTTATTGAATATTTTATTGATAATAAATGATATAATTTCCTCACATTGTGTTAAATATGTTTAATTATAATGTATTTGGGATTAGATCATTCATTTGAATATTTGATGAAAATTCCAGTTTTACCCTTTATAGTTCACTGTAGTATTTCGAAGATAAATATTTTTATATTTATTATTTGAATTTAAAATTTTGTAACAGTGTTCCTAACTTAATTATATACAACTTTTATTCAGGACACTAGAGCTAAAGAGTTCATTGTTTTTTGAAATTGGTCCATGAAGTCAAATTTGGGCTGGGCTCGCTAGAATGGAGAAGATTCTGTATTTCGGCCATAACTCCTTAATATGGGCCTGGATTGATCCCAAATTTGGAGAGGATATATAGAACCCATTTCCACACATTTTATCCTTCTGGAAGGCCGACCAATTAACGTGTTTTGGTGGTCAAATGGGCGGTGAAAGTTTCATTAAAATATTTGGCCGAATTTCCACATTCACACTTGAAACCACTTGTAACTTCTCCTCCCCTCCCCTCTATAAATTGGAGTTTTTCTCATTTGTAGGGGTTGGGACGTGCATTGGGAGATTGGAGGAAGAGGAGAATTTGTTTCACCCAAATTATCTAACCATTGTAAGAGGGGTAGCTCTTGAAGCAAGGATCCCCTCATCGAAGCCTCCTTCTCTTCTTCATTTTGTAATGTTTTCATTTGTGTAATAAACTTCTTTGTTATTCTTTTATTTCTTCTCTTTTATTCTATTTTGTTTAAATTTATTCTTCTCTTAATCTTCCTCTTTGGGCTATAATTCTTGAGTAGAAGCGTTATTAGGTTATACCCATTATAAACCTTTGCACATGCAAAACGCTTCTACGATGATTACGCCACCCATGGAAGAGTAGTTCTTTTTTGTAATCGGTCGACCTCTCACCTTATTCATTCATTTATTTTGAATCAATAATCTACTGTAATTCACTAAACATGATCCATTAATTGAGTTTTTAATTTAAATGAAACTAAGCAAGCAATTGAATAGTTAACACAAAACACGCGAGGTCGGGAATTGTGTGAACTGTGAGAGCGCAACCTTAACCGGTAATTCAAAACCACACGGGATCAATTTGTAGAGTTCAAATATAATCCCTAAACTCAATTAATCCTCATTTCCAGAGTGGTTATGTGCCTTAATTTACCACTGACTATAAGCTAATCTTAGATCATCAATCAAAGCAGGGTGTTGCGATTGCATGTTCCGAAGTTAGCCTAAGGTTAAATTATCTTCATCTTCGTGGTAAAGTTAATTCTCATAGGGTTAGGGATTTAACAAATTAAGGGATCATAATTAACTGAATATTAATTTAAATGATAATGATTAATAAATGATTGAAGAGGTAGAGTTATATCGATTACACCTTTTAAAATAGATTGCTAAAAAAACATCTTCTTGTTGTGTCATTCTAATCGAAACTTCATTTCAAAATTAAAAAAAATGCAATCTTCTTCCAGAAAACTTCTTCTAGATTTATAAACTAAAAACAACCACCCCTATACTTTCAAGTAGTGTTTTTATTCCCTTTTATTTTGTTTCTATAATACCTCTGAAAAGTTGTTTTAATTCACTTCCTCCTTTGAGAGACGACATTGGTCAGCCACTCTGCTGCAACTAAGTACCCCAAAATCACACTAATCATTTGAGGGCACCCACGAAAGCGCTCTATCAAATTGGTGTCGTTGCCGGGGAGGCAAGTAATTATTTCAACCAATTAGAGGTATTTATTTTATTTTACATTTTATTCTCTTCCTCTCTTCTTTCTTCCTTCTGTACCCAATCTGATTTTTCTTCCTCTTCTTTTATTTTCTTCTACTTCTTTTTGGACCATCAACTCAAACTTCTCATTTTTATTTTAATATGGTCCACTTTCTTTCTTTTCATTTTTATTTGATCTATGACACGAACTAATCCCGAAGATCTCTTAGATCTTGACCCTGAGATTGAACGTAGCCTTAGGGCTCGAATCAGAAATTCTCAGTCTATGGAAAGTTTCAATATTCAACCAGTTGGTGAATTCATCTCTTCTGGAAACATTGAAATTGGAAGAAATTAAAATTCAAACATAAAAGAGGAACCAATGGCTAGAAACAATGGAAATGAACTTAATAGAACCATTCGAGAATTGGCTGCACCTGATGTTAACTATCAACCAAATTGTATTGCATACCCAAATCTCGAATTGGACTTTGAACTAAAAACTGGGTTAATTCACTTACTTCCAAAGTTTCATGGCCTCTCTGGTGAGGATCCCAATAAACATTTGAAAGAATTTAATGTGGTTTTCTCAACCCTTAAACCAAGAAATGTTTCTGAAGATCAAATCAAATTAAGAGCATTCCCATTCTCACTTGATGGAGCTGCAAAAGATTGGATGTATTACTTGCAACTTGAAGATGTAACATGTTGGAATGATTTGAAACGTCTTTTCTTGCAAATATTTTTTCCAGCATCAAGGACCACATCCATTTGAAAGAAGATATCGGGGATCAAACAAGCACAAGGGGAGTCAATGTATGAGTACTGGGAGCGATTCAAGAAGTTGTGTGCAAGCTGCCCACATCACCAAATCAGTGAGCAACTACTCATCCAGTAATTCTATGAAGGACTCACACCCATGGAGAGGAGCATGGTGGATGCTGCAGCTGGAGGAGCATTGGTGGACAAGACACCAGTAGCCGCACGTGCATTGATCGACACGATGGCCCAAAACTCCCAACAATTTGGTGATAGAGGTACACCACATGTCAGGGGAGTACATCAGGTAAGTCCTTCTTCTCTTGAAAGTAATTTTATTGATACTAAGTTGGAAGAATTGACCACTATGGTGAGGCAGATTGCATTGGCTCAAAAGACATCCCAACCCCCTCCTTCAAGGCCATGTGGCATTTGCACTGAGACAAGCCACCCAACTGACTGTTGCCCACAACTACAAGAGACAGAAGATTGTGCAGCAGTGTTCCCTGAGAGACCATTTCAGCAGCAACAACAACAACCATATCCCCAAAAGAAGTTTGATACAGTATACAACCAAGGGTGGAAAGATCAGTCAGACATGAGGTATGGCTCTGGACAACAACAAAGGCCCCCTTTTCAACCAAACTTCCAGCAGCCTCCACCTTACCAACAGGGTTTCCAACAACCCCAAAGGAGATTCAAAGCTCAAACATCAACGAGTCAGCAACAAGGGAATATCCAACACAAGGTAGAATCTAAAACTGATGATCTTTTGAAACAAATTGTTCTTAATCAACAGAATGAGCTGAAGAGTCAAGGTTCGGAGCTGAGAGAGTTGAAGACTTAAATGAGTCAGATTGCCACCGCCCTCCATGAACTTGTGAGTAAGAATTCTAGAAATCTACCTTCCCAACCCACTCCAAATCCAAAGGGGAATGTTAGTGCCATCACATTGAGAAGTGGGAAGCAAATGAATGATACATCTGGACCTACCATTCCACCGGGATTCACCTCTACTCTAGAGAAGCCGCATTCCATACCAACTGATGAGCAATCCAAGGAGAAAGATAAAGGTAAGAAAAAGATTGATGATGTACCTCCTAAACCCCATCCTTTTCCAAACAGGGTTATTCAAACCAAGAAGATGACTGAAGACGCAATACAAAAGGAGGTTTTGGACACATTCAAGCGTGTGGAGATCAACATTCCTCTACTTGAAGCCATTAAGAAAATTCCAAGGTATGCGAAATTCTTAAAAGAACTTTGTACCAATCGAAGAGGGCTCAAGGGAAATGAGTGGATCAACCTTGGAAGGAACGTATCTGCACTCATCACACCAACTCTAGAAATGCCAACAATGTGCAAGGATCCCGGGACATTCACCATCCCATGTACCATAGGGGAGTTACACTTCTCTGATTCTCTTTGTGATTTAGGAGCTTCAATAAATGTGATGCCTCACTCTGTATTCTCTTCCTTGCAGGTTGGTGAGTTGAAGCCAACAAGAGTAGTGGTGCAATTGGCGAATAGAGCTATGGCATATCCAGCGGGAGTTCTTGAGGATGTACTTGTTCGGGTAAGAGACACGATCTTTCCAGCAGACTTCTATGTGCTTAACATGGAGGATGATCAGGTAAGTTCTCATGCCCCCATTATCTTAGGTAGACCCTTCCTCAAAACTGAAAAAACTATCATAAATGTCAATGAGGGTACACTTTCCATGGAGTTTGGAGATGAAGTTGTGATATTTAATGTTATAGATTCCATGAAGTACCCCTCAGAGGACCATTATGCTTTTGTTATCTCCCATTTTGAACCACCAAGTAAAAACATCATGGAATTGGATTGTCCTATGCTTAGGGAGATTATGAGTATTGGTTCTATTTTGATGTCTAAGAGTAATTCTACACCCATTTTTAAGGAACAAGACTCTCTAAGATTTGATTTTGAAATGGAATCATATTCTGATTTTGATCATGTGAACTCTGATTATGACATGGCTATTAAGTATGCTGATGGATTTGGTGCTTTATACTCTGATTGTGATGTTTTTTATTCTGATACTGATGTTCATTGTACAGATATGTCTTTTGCATCAATTTCTCCATCCATACATCACCCACCTACATTGGAACTCAAGCCATTGCCCCCAAATCTCAAATATGCATACTTTCTCAGTGGTGATAGATTACCTGTCATAATTGCTAACAATCTCTCTTTTGAACATGAAGAAAAACTTTTGAATCTTTTGAGAGATAACATTAGGGCAATTGGTTGGACATTGGCAGACATATTAGGTATTAGCCCCTCCATTTGCATGCATAGGATTCTCTTGGAGGATGGGGCTAAATCGGTGAGACAACCACAAAGGAGACTTAATCCCACCCTCCTAGAAGTTGTTAAGAAAGAAGTTGAAAAATTACTTGAGGCGGGTATCATTTACCCTATTTCTGACTCACAATGGGTTAGCCCTGTTCAGGTTGTACCAAAGAAAACTGGTTTCACTGTTATAAAAAATGAAAATGATGATTTAGTTCCAATGAGGGTGAAAAACAGTTGGCGTGTGTGTATTGATTATAGGAAACTAAATCAGACCACTCACAAGGATCATTTCCCCCTCCCATTTATTGATCAAATTCTTGAGAGACTAGCTGGGAAAACACACTATTGTTTCTTGGATGTATTTTCTGGATATTTTCAGGTTCCTATAGCTCCAGAGGATCAGGAGAAGACTACAATCACCTGTCCCTTTGGCACATTTGCTTACCGAAGGATGCCATTTGGACTTTGCAATGCCCCAAGTACCTTCCAGAGATGCATGGTGAGTATTTTCTCAGATTTCATTGAGACCTGCATGGAGGTATTTATGGATGATTTTACAGTTTATGGGTCCTCATTTGATGAATGTCTCTCTAGTTTGGGTGATGTGTTGCATCGTTGTATTGAGAAGAATCTGGTCTTAAATTTTGAAAAATGTCATTTCATGGTCGAAAAGGGAATTGTCTTAGGTCATATAGTCTCACAACATGGCATTGAAGTTGATAAATCTAAGGTAGAAATTATTTCATCCCTCCCATATCCTACATGTGTGCGTGATGTTCGATCATTCCTTGGGCATGCTGGATTTTATCGACTCTTCATCAGAGATTTTAGTAAGATCGCTCTACCCTTATCTCGATTGCTTTAAAAAGATATTGACTTCAATTTTGATGATTCATGCAGGGTATCATTTGATGAGCTGAAGAAGTGTCTGACCACTCCACCAATCATACAGCCCCCACGGTGGGACCTTCCATTTGAGCTTATGTGTGACGCCTCCAACTTCGCGGTTGGAGCTGTCTTATCTCAGAGGGTGGAGGGACGTTCACATGTGATCGCTTATACATCGAGGACACTGGATTCAGCCCAATCAAACTACACAACCACGTAAAAAGAGTTTCTTACTGTCATATTTGCTTTAGATAAATTCCGTTCATATTTATTGGGCTCTAAAGTAGTTGTTTTTTCTGACCATGCAACTTTGAGGTACCTCCTAAATAAGCCAGATGCAAAGCCACGACTTATCCGTTGGATGCTCCTTCTTCAAGAGTTTGACATCGAGATAAAGGACAAAAAGGGGTCAGAAAATATGGTGGCGGACCACATGAGTAGGATTACTCACACACTAGAGGATGACACCTTGGACCAGGTACCACTTCGGGACACCTTCCCCGATGAGCATCTTTATTCCATCACAGGTACGCATCCTTGGTATGCAGATTTAGTTAACTACATTGTTTCCTCTGAAATCCCTGCAAATTTAAAGAAACATCAAGTCCAAAAATTAAAGAGTGAGTCAAGATTTTATGTTTGGGATGATCCTTACCTCTGGCGCATGTGCAGTGACCAATTAATTAGGAGGTGTGTTCCTGATCATGAGTTTGAGTCTGTCCTACATTTCTGTCATACACTTGCCTGTGGTGGACACTTTGGACCCCAGCAGACAGCTAGTAAAGTCTTAGACTCTGGATTGTATTGGCCTAGTTTATTCCATGATGCCCATGTGTTTTGTAAGTCGTGCTCTCATTGCCAACACACTGGGAACATTTCTAGGAGACATGAGATGCCCCAACAACCCATACTATTCTGTGATATTTTTGATGTATGGGGAATTGATTTTATGGGTCCTTTTCCTAGTTCATTTGGATTTTTGTATATTTTGGTTTCTGTTGATTATGTGAGTAAATGGGTGGAGGCCAAGGCCACCAGGACTGACGATTCTCATGTTGTAGTGGATTTTGTCAAGGCTCAAATTTTCTGCAGGTTTGGAGTACCAAAGGCCATCATCAGTGACCAAGGGACACACTTTTGCAATAGGAATTTTGCTTCCCTCCTTCGAAAGTACGGGGTGACACACAAAACATCAACACCATACCACCCCCAAACAAATGGCCAGGCTGAGGTTTCAAATCGTGAGTTGAAACAAATCTTGGAGAAAAACGTGTAGCCAAATAGGAAGGATTGGAGCAAGCGCTTGGATGATGCATTATGGGCTTATAGAACAGCATACAAGACCCCCATTGGTATGTCCCCATTTCGGATTGTTTTTGGGAAAGCATGTCATCTCCCCGTGGAAGTTGAGCATCGGGCTTATTGGGCTATAAAGAAATGCAACATGGATTTGGCCCAAGCCAGAATCCAAAGGAAGCTGCAAATTCAAGAGCTTGAGGAGATTAGATTATCATCATATGAGAACTCAAGGCTCTACAAGGAAAGATCAAAAGCATCTCATGAAAAAATGATCCAACAAAGGGAGTTTCATGTTGGAGAGAAAGTCCTTCTCTACAGTTCACGAATGAAGCTGATGCCTGGTAAGTTGCGTTCCAGATGGTTAGGTCCTTATGTTGTGACTAATGTTTTTCCTTATGGTGCAGTGGAGATCACACAAGAGGACACTGGAAGGAGCTTTACAGTCAATGGGCAACGTTTGAAGAGATACATTGAGGGACTTCCTACTGATGCAGTGGATTTTATCACACTGCATGACCCCATCATCACTTGAGCACATCAGGCTGTTCCTAACCCTTTCACTTTTATATTATTTGTCATATTTAAAAATTCTGCATTTCATGTGAATATATCATCTCATAGGTTCGCATTGAGGACAATGCAATATTTTAAGTGTGGGGGAGGGAACCTTTTAGTTTAGTAATTTCAATTGCTTTCCTGTTAAAAAAAAACCAAAAAATAAATTGTGTGTTTTTCAAATTTTGTGTGTTTATTTTACAATTTTCTGTGTGTTTTTGAAACTTTTGAGCTAAAATGATTCTAATCACCATTTTTAAATCCATATCAATAAGTGAAACAATTTACCCCTTGAAACTAAGCTTAAATGAATGCTGAAATGACTTTGTTTCAAGTTCAAATATTTAGTAATTTCATGAAAAGTACGCTGAATTTTGAATCCCATGCCAATCTCACTGTCTTTATATTTGAAATCACTTTCCTGTGAGGCTTCTAAACCATTATTTTCATATTCTTTACATTCACCTCACTTCTTGAGAGAACCAAACCATACTTGATTTAACCAGAATTTGATCTATTCCTGTCAAAACTTGAGGGTTTGAGGTACTTATGTTTAAATGATTGAGGCATTTGTTTGGTATTAAAGCCCCTATTTCAAAGAATCCTTTTTTATAATGGCCTACCTTGAATATTTAATCCTTGTAGCCCTTAGAAGCCATGCAAAGCCTGTTAGGTTAGCCACATTACAAGCCAATTTTCCCTATCCAACCAACTCTTGAAGTGAAATTTCATAATCTAGTTGAGCTTAAGTGTGGGGGAAGTTGTCTTGTGTTGTGCCACCACATTATGTGATACTTTGGGTGGAAAATTAAATTCTGAAGAGATGTGTTTACTACTAAAAAAATTCATTATATTGAAAGCTATTCCTTTTCTGGAGATTTCATGACAAGTGAAGCTGTGCCTTTTCTGGAGCTTCTAATTGAGGTGGAAAGCTGTGCCTATCTGGAGCTTTCAAGAAAATCATGTTTGAGAAGATTGACATTTTTTATGCTGAAATGATGAATGGTGTAAACCTTTCATGACTTTTCATGATGATGGAGCTGAATTGATACTATGGGGATTGAAGAGAAGACCATATTTAAGTGAAAATTAGATTAATGCAATTTTGCTTCAAAAGAGTCAAGCCCTCCTCATTTAGCCTCAGAGTTTTTCACATCTTAATCCTACCAAACGAAAGCCACAGAACAACCCTGAAAAGTCCTCATGATAAACATATGTCCTTGAATCACATCAGGTAGCGATGTAGGAATCTATCAAGCCTATGATGACCCCTGTATGAGTTTGGATGAGAAAGACATGCAAAAAAATTGATATTTGAGTGATGAGAGAAAATTCAAGAGAGGTAAGTGTTTTGTGCATGGGAGTGTTGGTGCCAAAATATTGCACGAAAGGGATGGCCGAAAAAGAAGGCTGGCAGGCTGCCTCGCGAAGCAACGCCGCGAAGCACCGCCGCAAAGCACCGCCTCCAAGCACCGCGGGCAGCGCGGTCTCGCGAAGCTCCGGAGGCGGTAATCCTCCGCGAACGCATTTGATGTTCGCGAGCCGCCACGAAGCTTCGCAGGCGGTAATCCTCCACGAACGCATTTGACATTCGCGAGCCGCCGCGAAGCTCCCGAGGCGGTAATCCTCCGCGAACGCGTTTGACGTTCGCGAGCCGCCGTGAAGACCCAGAGGCGGTGTCCTCCGCGAACGCCTTTGACATTCGCGAGCGTGCCGCGAAGAACCGGAGGCGGCGCGCAAGTTCTGCTTCGCAGCACCCCTTCCCTATAAATACTGGACTCCCCCTGAGTCCCAAAGGACAGACAATCTGACCTTTCGGCTTCTACTCTCCTGAATCGCGAAGCACTCTTTGCCCCGGGAATCATGACCTCCGCGAGGTATTCCTACTTCGCGAGACGCCTCTGCTTTGTCTCGTTTTGAGCCCCTCTTCTGAGAGGGATGCCCTTCGCGAAGCTCAAGGGCATTCGCAAAGGAAGGGGATTCCCAAGGGAACCCGGGCAGCCGCGAAGCACTTATGCTTCGCGAAACACCCAACCCATACTAGTGATCCCTATGCTAAGGCAGGATCGCTACACATCGCGAAGCACTCTGCTTCGCAGGACCCTGCTTCGCGAGACACCCCTTCTTCGCGAGGCAGTGCTCCGCGAACACTGTTCCACTTCGCGAAGAACCTTTCCCCCACACCTATGCCCCATGCCAAGGCCAAGGCACTTCACTTCGCGAATCACACTCCTTTGCTTAGCGATTTCTCTTCCCGTGCGACCCTCCAGGTTTGCACGATGTGATTTCAAAGTCCCCTGGACAACACCACCCGTGGCATTGCTTTGCCTGATGCTTCTTCGCATAGGCATGCTAACGGCTATTGCTTCTTCGCATAGCCACGCTAACGTTGACCCTTCGATGGTTCATTCCACAACCCCCCTTGACCATGGCCGTACTGGTACCTTCCCTTCCCCAAGGACCAGAGGGTACCGGTTATGTAAGTCCTAGGGGTGTAGAGTGAACCCACTTCGTCCGAGCTACAGGACGTTAAACTGCCAAGCACCACGTCCTCAACACATGACGTTAAACTGTGACCCCTGCGCTTTGTCACACCCTGGGCCTCCATCCTGGAGTAAGTCCCAGCACCATGGGCCGCCTAACGCGTAAGCCCCTCTTCACTTCTCACAGATGCATCCTTCGCGACATGATCGTCAGGTCCTTGCAACCTCTTGTTTCTCACACCGAGCATGACTCACGTGGGCTTAGAGTGAGCACCGACCCTGACCCCCACCCATAGAGAACTACGAGGACTTTGATCCATGTCAAGGCATGGTACGTAGGAAGCCTCCATGAGGTTCAAGCCACATTGCTCAGTCGTTCATTCACGTCGAGTTTCGCCCTCGTCCAGTATGATGTTAAACTGTATGCCCCCCTTGTCCGGTATGACATTAAACTGCACACCCATTTGAACTACGAGGTCTTTGATCCATTTCAAGGCATGGTACGTAGGAAGCCTCCCTGAGGTTCAATCCTACCCGTCATTTCTTCACGTCGGGTCCCACCTTCGTCCAGGATGACTTTAAACTACATCCCGGTCCGACGGCAAGCCGTTGTGACTCATCCACTCCGAACTACGAGGTCTTTGATCCGTGTCAAGGCATGGTACGTAGGAAGCCTTCCAAAGGTTCAAGCCCACCACTCATAGGACCAAGGTCCACCTTCATGTCGGTTCGCCGACAAAGCCCCCATATGAACTACGAGGTCTTTGATCCATGTAAAGGCATGGTACGTAGGAAGCCTTCACGAGGTTCAAGCCCATCACAAGTGGACCCTCGGGTCCACCTTCACGTCGGTTCGCCGACGAAGCCCCTTCTGAACTACGAGGACTTTGATCCATGTCAAGGCATGGTATGTAAGAAGCCTCCACGAGGTTCAATCCCACCAGTCATCTCATTCACATCGGTTCACCCCCGTCCCGCATGATGTTAAACTGTATTCCCCAATCCGAACTACGAGGACTTTGATCCGTGTCAAGGCATGGTACGTAGGAAGCCTCCCTGAGGTTCAAGCCTAACAATCATTGGCCAAGACCGTCTCCTTGTCGGTGTGCCAAGTCCCCATTTTCAACTTGAACTACGAGGACTTTGATCCATGTCAAGGCATGGTACGTAGGAATCCTCCCAGAGGTTTAAGACCATCTCCCATTGGACCAAGGTCCCTCATTTACGTCGGTTCACCGACACCCACCGCCCGTCTTTTATTCATGTCAGGGTTCACTACCGTCCCGCATGACGTTAAACTGTATTCCATCAATCCTGAACTACGAGGACTTTGATCCATGTCAAGGCATGGTACGTAGGAAACCTTCCCAAGGTTCAAGCCCACCACTAGTGGACCCACGTGTCTACTTTCACGTCGGTTCACCGATGAAACCCCTTGAACTATGAGGTCTTTGATCCATGTCAAGGCATGGTACGTAGGAAGCCTTCCAGAGGTTCAAGCCCACCACTCGTCGGACCAAGGTACACCTTCACATCGGCACGCTGACGATGCCCATCAGACCAAGGTCCACCTTTACGTTGGCTCGCTGACGACATTCATCGGGCCAAGGTCCACCTTCATGTCGGTTTACCGGTACCATCCCGAACTACGTGGACTTTGATTCCCTGCCACGGGGATATGTAGGAAGCCTCTTCAAGGCTCAAGCCCAACTTCACTGTCGCCCCTACGATGGTCCCATTTCATTACCCCTCCACTTCATTCATCCATCCATCACCCATCCCGATTCTCGCCCAGACCGTCATATCTCAGTGAGACCATGTCAGTATGCTCCTCTTCACAGCCGCCCATGGGCTGGCCCCGGTATCGGCATCCCTTCAAGGGAAATCCCTCAGTCCGATCTATTCTAGCTAATGCTTTGGTTGGGTTGATCTGTCTCCGCTGGACATTAAACTCGCGGCATACCCCGTGTTAAACACGGGAAGCTGAGGAAAACCTCAGATATGTGTCTATGGCATATAATTCCCCGCGCTCGATGTGGGATGCCTCGGGCTTCCACGCCCTCGAGAAGCCCTGTGACCAGGGACAACAGACAGACATGCCAGGTTCCCCAGCATCCAGACACGCTACTGATGCCTCAACGTGACTACTCCCCCGACTGAAGGTTGCTGCCCTGACCGGACCCTTTGGAATGTCCTGACAGAAGCAGTGTAATTAACCGGTGTCCATGGAAACATGGAACTGGGAAGAGTTTCACGAACTACGTATGAAATCTATGAGGGAGACCCGGACTAGGTAATGAGCTCCGAGGAGGAATCCATGGAGGGAAGGACCGACATCCCATCATCCCGTTTCGATCAAGGAGTAGACGTACCTGAACAAGGAATGAATGCCGCCCGCCTTTTGGAAGCAGGAATGCGGGGCAACAAAGCCGCGCGTCCTCCTCCGCGGACGGACGGATGCGCGCGCGCCCCGGAGGAAGCGTCGGAAACAGAAATGGTGAACCCGACGTGAAATTCTTCTCCTCAATATGGAGATTAGTAGCGTTCGAGACACCACTAGATTGACGTGTCACCAGATCCAGATATCCGGTGCCTGGTCCTGCCAAGAAAATGGCGGGCCTGTCGTGAAACTCACCGGAAGTCGGGGCAGTAGAACGTGGGGCACTCCGTTCTGCAGCGTGTTGGCGTGGATCCTTCTTACATACGTGGAGAATGGAAGGACGCTGGGGCACTGGCTGTCAATCCTTTTACTCTCAGTGCTGATGAGTTGATCCCTTCGTTTCTCAGGAACCAAGTTGCTGTTACAGAGACGCGATCACCGCTCGCTAGCCTACACAGGGGCAGGGGCAACATCGCCACAACCACCCCACGTGGCGCCGCTACTTCCACGACGGCTACCACATCGCGGAATACGGGGCGCCCACGCCCCCTTTCCCCGTCAGAGGCCATCCAGCGAAGGGTGATCAATAACCTCGTGTGCAGGTACGATGAGGAAGGGGTCATCCCAACTAGGGATATGGCCCGCTTGGACCTGGAGGCCTCCAGGCCCCGCCGTCAACGCCGCCCTAACAGGCCGCGCAAGGAGCCCCTGCTCCCCACCCCAACATTCAACCGTTTCGGGAGCCTATCCCCAGAACGCCTTGACGAATCCTCGCCTTACACCTAAGTGGCGGGCGCCGTCCGACTCAGCCCGCTCAGGGTCCCGACCCAAGGGCTCCAGGCGAGAGCTCCCGTACGGCCGCGTCAGCGTCGCCGTCTGGCTCCGCAGGAAGAGCAGGTAGGCCATGTCCCTGCACCGCCTGCACCAGCTCGCCTGACCCGACGTCAGCGCCGGGCCCGGGCTGAGGACGCTCGCCCAGGCACGTCGACGTCGACAGCTACAGTGGCCCGAGCCACCACCGACATACATTATGAAGCCCCCGCATACACTGAGCAGGGGCACTACTTCACCCAACCAGGATCGAGACCCCAACCGCCCCGCGGGCAGGCTGGGTTGGCTCTCCGGGTTGCAGGCCCAAGTGGTGATCGCCGCGAACTAACCCGTGGTTATGTCACCCCGTACGGAGGTCCTCCCCGTACCACTACTCCACAGAGCGTGGGCCTTCCCCACTCTGAAGTTCGTCATGGAGGCATGCCTCGTGCTACCTCCATCCCGAAGGAAGACCTGCCCCGCGGCAGTGACGCTCAGCACGGAAATCTTTCCCGCACCCACTATACAGGGTATGGAGTCCACCCTCCTGCCCCCGACCGCCGATTTGAAGGCACTATCCATCCAGTCCTTCCCCAACATGGGGGCCCTCCCTACGTCCTCTCTGCAACCGGTGAAGGTCCTCCTCACCCCAGCAACTCGAGGAGTGAAGGTCAGCCTCGCTCCGCCCGCAGCGACCATGGAGGTCCACCCCATGCTCCTGCCAATTCCAACAGAGGCTCCGCCTACATGGGTGTTGTTCATGGAGGTCCTCCCCATGTACCCTTCGACATTTGCCCTGGTGCCCCTCGCACCTCGGCTATCTCGAGTGGGGGCCCTCTCCGCCACGGTGCCAGCGCCATCCTGAGGCTGCCTGATAGGGATCAACCCTATCCCGAAGAGCCACCCCGGGGCAGGAGAGCAGGTCGTCGCCACCACAAGAAGAGTCCTGGGAAAGCCCGGGTGGAGATCAAACCTGCCCGCTTCTCCGACTCTAAAGCGGAGTGTGACTCAGCGATGGAATCTTCTCCCCACTCCTCCGTATCAAGGACTGGGGCAGGAACCAGACGCGTTAGCCTCATCCTCCTGGAATATGAGGTCCACCAGATTCCCGTCTCTCTCTGCAGGTACATCCAGGAAGAAGAAATCTTGGGAGTTCCACAGGTCTCGACCGCGCAATCATTGCCATCGTCACCAGAAGCGCCCTCTACCTCCACCAGAGATCACGGAGAGCTGTTTTGGGGGCCAGCGACGGTAGAACGACGACATGACTGGTCACCGGCAGCTGCGATTCCTGTGCCATAAGCTGTGGCTATCAGCCCATCTTACCGTGACATCGTGGCCAGGTCACCTCACTCTTCGGAGGACGACTCGGAATTCGTCGGCCAGTCAGCTCGTTCGCCGTATTCTCCACCGCCGAGTTTACTATCCCAGAGGTCCGCCTCGGTACCGCTTCTAGTCCCTCAGCCGCCCCCGGTTGACGAGTGGGGCAATACAGGGCCAGAACCCGAGTTCGAGCCTAGGAGCTTCTGGAGTATTCTTGCAGCGGATTACTTCCCGGAGAAGTTCTGGCCGATGGCAGCACTGAACTTTCTCATACCGGAGTCTCTTACCCCTAAAGAAGTGGGGTGCTTTTTTCGAACCCTATGGGCGACACACTTCCGCCTCCGTTATGAATGGGTGGTGTACCCCAGAAGTCGAGAGCACTTCGAAGAAATCGGCGAGCAGTGCCGCCTGATCGATGCGGCCACACTCCTTGTGGCCCAGCACCCTGAGTCGCCAGGCCGCCAGAGCGCCCTTCAACGGAAATGCATTCAGAATTTTAAAGCACTCTGCAGAATCGTCAGGGAAGCCACCCCCCATGTGCAAGTCCGTGGTTGGGGACACTATGCCGCTCTCCTCTTCGACCCTATCCAACGGCAACCCGATTCGCTATGCGACATTGAGGACATGCCCTCGAGAGGCGTTGCGGTCCACATGGCCGACATTGTGGACAAGGAAGATGAGCTTGAAATCCTTGATGGAGACTTACCCCCAGAGGGCGTGCCGCCACTGCTGGACCCATCAGGGAGAGTCACCCGTCAGTAGAGGAACCTGCTAGGCCTCCCCGTACCCACCGAGTCGCTGGTACTCAGTCGAAACACCGACAAGGGTAAGGAGCACGTCGGAACTATCAAGCACTCCTCCCCGTACGCCTCTATGCAGAAAATGGACGAAGATACCGAGAAGGCCACGTTACGCCAACAGATTTCTGAGCAGAAGAGGCTGGTTGACGAACTCTTGGCTTAGCACGCCGCAGAGCGGCGACCCGACTATGGTAATCCCAGGCCGGGGCAGTAGGGGCAGGAACAAGTTCCCCCTGGTGAGATGCCTCCGGGCAACCCTGATCATGCTACTGCCGCAGATAGGGCAGAAGCCGGAACGTATGTCAAGAGGGCGCGATACGTCTCGCCGAACCCTCCACAGCGACAGGGCAATCTGAAGAACCCGACCCGGGTTCCCCCAGTCGCCCCGCAGGTCGCCCCGCCAGTTGATCCACGAGCAGCCGAAGCAGTCTACCATGTTGAAGAACCTGGCAATGCACTTGTGGTTAGGGATCCCCGTCAAGACAGGGACCCCCACCCGGATGATCTTATTGCGGCACTCACATCCCACCTTGAAGCGTTAGAAACGCGGCAGGTGGCGGTCCCACCGGATGGCAAGCCCTATCCCGCGTGGGTGGATGATATGCCCGCACCTTCGGGTTTTGGGAACCCCACTTTCTTGCCCTTCAACGGGATAGGGGACCCGCCCCAGCACTTGGCTCATTTCTCTTCCAGGTGTGGCCCCATGCTGGGGACCCCGGCTCAGCAAGAAGCCGCCAAACTCCGGTGTTTCGTACAGACATTGGAAGGTCCGACATTCGTCTGGTACAACCATCTCCCTATCGGATTGGTGACCGGTTGGGAGGACCTCCACCGACAGTTCCTTTACCAGTTCATCTCCACCACGCGGAAAACCAGCATTGCAGACCTCTTCAAGTGCAAGCAGAGGCCTGACGAGCGAGTCGCAGATTTCATCTCCCGGTGGAAGGGACTTATGTATTCTCTCGATATGCCACTGACTCAGGAGAAATTACTGACGATGTGTGTGGGGAACATCAAGATAGAGCTGGTACCCTCCCTGATTACCCAGAACTACCCTGGAGGGTTCAAAGATTTCTCAGATAAGGCTCAGCGCCTTGAGGAAGCCCTACAACAGGCTAGTCAGGGACGTTTGTTGCCCCCTATGATCCCAGCCAGGAGGACCGCCAGGGCTGAACCTGCCGCGGTGGCCCAAATAGAAGCCCCGAGGCAGCTGGAGTTATTGTCGGTGGCACCACCCCCGCAACCCCGCAGAGGTCCTCCACCTCAACCACAGGCTCCTGCCCAGCAGTGACCGCCTCAGAACCGACAGGTTCCCCCGCGCAATGCGCCGCCACCACCTAGGCGAGACAATCAGGCGGCTCCTCCTCGGCAGGACCCTCCGGCCCCTCGTCAGGGCCAGGCCCCCAGGGACCCCTATCCGGAAAGAAGGCACCAGACTTATTCGTTTAACGAAAATCAGGTCCCTGGCTATTTCCTAAGTGCTCTAGAGCAAGGGATCGTGCGCCTGCCCGAGTGCAGAAGGCCGGCAGAGGCAAATCTCACTGATCACCCCAACTACTGCCCTTATCATCAGATTCTGGGGCATAACCTCAAGCAATGCTATGTGTTTAAAGACTGGATTCAAGATCAGGTCAATAACAACATAGTCAAGTTGGGTCCGACACCAGCACAAGTGGCGTGTGTCTTTGCAGGATCAAAGATCGACAGCGACAGCGAAGGCGAGTGGCAGCAGGTCCCCAGCCGCGGATTCCAGAAATACGATGACTGGATGGCTCAAAAAACCGTCGTCCGTGCCCATGGTATCATTCGGGCGCTCCTGAAGCAGTCAGAACCTTCAGAAGAAGTAGCCGGTGCCTCCGCATCGTCTTCACAGTCGACCTCTTCCCAAAAGGGCAAGCAGCGGCGACGCAAGAAGAAGCAGCACGCACCGCCGGTGCCGTCGTCATCCCGCACTCTCGGAGATTTTATGACCCCTGAAATGGGGATTCCTCCCAGAATCCACCCAGTGGCAGATGACTCCTCGAGCGACAGCCAGGGGTACGCTTCGGTTAACACCGTGGAGCTGGTAAAGACCTATATAACCCTCGACGAGAGGGAACACCAGGAAGACCTCCCCAACGTTCCCAGACGACGTCAACGTCAGTGGAATCGCAACCGCGCCGGTCATCAAGGTATGTCAGCGGGCACTTTTGGCCAAGCAGTGCACGCTACTGAGACCAGGCAGCAGGCTCAGCGCAGATCTCAGCACGTGCAACCCCATCTAACGCCCTCGGCTCTACCTCTACCGCTGTTCGTGCTACTGGATCGGGGAGAGCTGCCTCGTTCGTATCACAGTCAGTCTCGCCCGGCTACATGCCAGCCTCCGCTGCCCAATCCTAGTCCAGCGACTACTATCCAGGCTTCGACTAGTAGGCAGCAGGATGTACCCAGTACTAGCCGATCGCCGGTTCAACCAACAGGACCCGCTATGCCTCCAAGTGCCGAACGACCTCCTGTAAGCAGAGGTTCGCACTTGGCACGAAATTATGATGTCCTAAAGCACCTGGCTGGCATTCCAGCGAGGCTCTCCATCCTTGAGGCCCTTCACCTGTCATTCGAAATGCGCGAGGCACTTGCCGAGGCCCTAAGGAGCCCCCTCCAGTTTGAGACGGAGGTAGCAGCTGCAGAAGCCTTCCATGCCGAGATGATTGAAAACGCCAAATGTCAGGCGGTTATATCGTTCTACGGTGAAGATGAGGACCCTCCCATACAGGGGCACATTCGCCCGTTGTACATCACTGGCCACTTCAATGGCGTGGAAGTCCGCCACTGCCTCGTTGACACGGGTTCCTGAATCAATCTAATTCTGACCCGGACGTTGTGAAAGATGGGTCTTTCTGAAGGTGATTTGACTCCCTCTGACCTCAGGATCTAGGGGTACGACAGGACCGAGCAAACCCCAGTCGGCAAGATCCGCCTGAAGACTCAGTTCGGTGGCTTAATTGCCAGCACCGAGTTCATGGTCATCTCTCAGGACACCGCCTACAATGCGTTGATGGGTAGGCCATGGCTCCATCTGCATGCAGCGGTCCCGTCGTCATATCACCAGTGCCTCAAGTACTCGCTCAACGGTCGAGTAGGCGTGCTCCAAGGAGATGCGTCCCCTTTCGCTTCTTGTGAGACCCGCTATCTGGATGCGGGTTATTACAAAAGTAAGGATAAACAGATCCTAGTAAGTGAGGATGAACCTGCCCTGGTCACAAGTGATCCCTGGGCAAGCATGGATGATGCCTACATCCTCCCGATCCACCGGTTGGAGGCCACAACCCCCGACATGGGGCAATGTTTTGTTGTTTCAGGTACGCAAGGAAGGCATGTTCCCGTGTCCAAGCGACGACGGAAAATCACCTCTTACTCCTACATCAACCAGGCTCAGGTGATCCCGGAACCTCCTACCCCTGTACGGTACCGGAATGTCAAGATTATGATAACCGCGGTGCGCCATACGTGTCTCTTCCGCCGGGCTGGAATTAACCGACTCAGGCTGACACGTCACCACTGCTTTGATATCATCAAACGGGGCCCCTTAGGCCGAAGGCCAGATGGGATAGGATTTACTGCCTTCATTGCTATGGTCTCAATGGAAAGTGAGTCTCCCGATGTGATGACCACTGCTGCCCAAGCCAGCACCAGTTGCCCCTCAGATTTTGATAGCCCAGAAGCATCTCCCGTCACAGGAAGTTCCCCCACGGGTGGGGAGGAAGACCTGGAGGAGGCTCCCCCCGCCTTTGAAGAAGGCGTCTCTACCACGGTTGATGAACTGGTACAGGTGAACCTTGGTAGCGAGGCAGATCCGAGACCCACATTGATCAGTGCATCCATGTCCCTCGAGGAGCGGCAGCAGTACGTAGACTTCCTCAAACAACACCGTGACGTGTTTTCCTGGAGTTACAACGAGATGCCAGGACTAGATCCCCAGGTAGCCGTTCACCGTCTGGGCCTCCCGGCAAAACACCGTGGGTTTAAGCAGCCCCCCAGGAAAATGAACCCTTATCATGGTGCTATGGTTGAGGCCGAAGTTGATAAGCTAATCAAAGCCAGCTTCGTTAAGGAGGTCCAGTACCCCAAGTGGCTTGCCAACATTGTGCCATTCAGGAAGAAGAATGGGCAGATCAGAGTCTGCATCGACTTCCGCGATCTTAATCGCCACTGTCCAAAGGATGACTTCCCACTCCCAGTGACGAAGTTATTGATTGACGCCACAGCCGGGTTCCAAGATCTCTCTTTTATGGATGGATATTCCGGGTACAACCAGATCCGGATGGCCCCTGAAGACGAGGAGTCCACTACCTTCAGGGCTCCCCAAGGTACCTTTTGCTACCAGGTAATGCCATTCGGTTTGAAAAATGTAGGTGCCACTTATCAGAGGGCCATGCATCGCATATTCAAACCGATCCTCGGGACATTGGTGGAATGCTATGTGGATGACCTCGTAGTCAAATCATTTCAGCGCCAGGACCATCTCAAAGATCTTGAGAAAGTGTTCAGTTTCCTCCGTTCCTGTCACCTGAAGATGAACCCGCTGAAGTGTGCCTTCGGGGTCCCCTCTGGGAAGTTTCTGGGCTTTGTTGTCAGATACCGAGGTATCGAGATCGACCCGGAGAAGATCAAGGCCATCAGACAAATGCCTCCCCCGAGCAACATTCGGGAGCTTCGAGGCCTCCAAGGCCACTTAGCCTATATACGCCGATTCATCGCCAATTTGGCCGGCAAGTGTAAGACCTTTTCCCAGCTCATGAAGAAGGGCACCGCCTACAAATGGGATGAGGAGTGTCAGGCCGTCTTCGAGGAAATCAAGAAGTATCTGCTCCAACCTCCGGTCTTGATGCCACCCGTCTCCGGAAAGCCGCTGGTCCTTTTTGTGACTGCCCTGGAGAGATCCCTCGGTGCGCTGCTCGCCCAGAAGAATAACGAGGGTACTGAGAACAGTCTCTACTATCTCAGTCGCATGCTTCTCAATACGGAGGTCAGATACTCCCCTATCGAAAAGAGCTGCCTTGCGCTCATATTCACCGTGCAGAAGTTGCGACATTACCTGCAGCACCATGAGGTGCAATTGGTCTCCTGGGTAGACCCACTGAAGTACATCCTGAACCGACCTATGCTGACTGGCCGGCTAGCACGGTGGGAAGTGATTCTCCAGCAGTTTGATATCATGTTTGTACCTCAGAAGGCCATTAAGGGACAGACGTTGGTAGACTTTTTAGCTGCCCATCCAACCTCCGCAGACCAATCCCTGGACCTGGATTTCCCTGATGAGACGATCCTCTCAGTCGATCATGCTGTCCCGTGCTGGAAAATGAATTTCAACGGTGCCTCCCGGAGCCCCACCGGTAGGAGGCTCAATGATCCCAAGCTCAATAGAGTGGGCCTGGGTATTGTCTTCATTACCCCGGCGCAGGCCGTCCTGCCATACTCGTTCCTGTTGTCAGAAGGTTGCACAAACAACGAGGTAGAGTACCAGGCTCTCATCACCGGCCTCGAATTGGCCCTTGATATCCATGTGCCTCATCTGCATGTGAAGGGAGATTCCGAGCTGGTAATCAAACAGGTTAATGGCGACTACGTCGTCAGGAAGCCAGAGCTTGCACCGTTGCTGGAGTACACCCTCCGCCTAATGGCCCAATTCTCTTCTCGACCAGAGGTTACTCATGTCCCATGGTCGCAGAACGGCCAAGCAGACGCCCTGGCTGGTTTAGCCGCGTCGCTCGCAGAACCCGAGCAAGATGATTTGATCATACATGTGTCACATCGAAGAGTCATTGCCCCTGTCACCCAAGAGGACAATAATGGCCTGCGGGTAAGTCATCTCACTACCGGACCCTCTACGTCAGGGGTCCCGGGTTCGTCAGATGCAGTTATTGAAGCCACTCCCGACTGGAGGGCACCTTTTGTCGAGTATCTCCAAAATGGTCGCCTCCTGGACGACCGGGCTGAGCGCGAGCGAATCCGACGCCGCACGCTGCAATTTACCCTCCAGAGCGGCCCCAGTCTTGAATAGATCCTCTATAAGCAGAGTTTCGACGGTGTCCTCCTCTATTGCATCTAAGGAGTAGAGATACCTCAAGTTATGCAAGAGGTTCACGCCGGTTCCTGTGGTGCCCATCAAGATGGGCTGAAGCTGTCCCATCAGATCCGGAGGTTGGGGTACTTCTGGCCCTCTATGATCCACGACTGTATTGGGTATGCCAAGAGATGCCACGCGTGCCAAGTTCACGCCAACTTCCTGCATCGGCCACTGGAGCCCCTCCACCCCACCAAGTACTCTTGGCCATTTTCGGTATGGGGGCTTGATGTAGTGGGACCGTATCCACCGGCAACAGCCCGCCAGTGTAGGTTCATCCTGACTGCTACAGATTTCTTCTCCAAGTGGGTAGAGGCAGTTCCACTCAAAGAGTTCAAGGCCTGTTCCATCGCTGACTCTGTGTGCTCCAACATTATCCACCGGTTTGGGGTCCCTCACGCCATCCTCACCGATAACGGAACCAACTTCCGAGCGGCTGAACTGAAGAAATTTTACGCCAAGTACGATATCCGGTCGAACCATACCTCCTGCTACTACGCGCAGGAAAATGGACAGATCGAGGCGTTTAACAAGACCCTCTCTAACATCCTGCAGAAGATGGTTGGTCAGAACAAGAAAATTTGGTCGGAAAAGCTCCCCAACACCCTCTGGGATTACCGGACGATGACTCGCAACTCTACCCAGGTGACCCCATATTCCCTGGTGTATGGGGCTGAGGCCGTCCTACCCATTGAGATCCAACTGCCGTCGCTACGCACTGCAGTTTATGACCACCATACATCAGATGAGGTAGCCGAGATCCGTCTAGCCGAATTGGAAGCACTAGACGAGAATCGGATTTGTGCCCTGCACAATCTGGAAAGGTATCAGGACAAGATAGCGAGGGCCTTCGACAAGAAGGTTCGTCTCCGCTCTTTTCTATAGGGCGACCTGGTACTGGCCCTTCGAGCGCCAATGATCCCCGGTAGGAAACCACCCAAATTAGAACCCAAATGGGAAGAGCGTTATATCATCCATAAGGTTTACCCCAATAGAGCATACTCCTTGGTGACCATATATGGAGAGCGTATAACCCCTCCCACCAATGCCAAATTCCTCAAGCGATACTTTGCTTAGGGCAAAAGGGTCCTGCATGACCCTAAACTGCCAGATGGTCCAACAAGACCCTAAACTGTAAAGTCCTACATGACCTTAAACTGCATTTTCGTCATGTAAGACATTAAACTGCAAGCCAGTCAGGCCTTCCTGACCGAGGCTCAGCCTCAGGCCCCTTAGCCTCCTCGGGCCCCGGCCCCCGTCGTCATGCAAGACGTTAAACTGCAATCCAGTCAGGCCTTCCTGACTGAGGCTCAGCCTCAGGCCCCTTGGCCTCCTCGGCCCCCGGCCCCCGTCCTTACTGCAAGACGTTAAACTGCAAGCCAGTCAGGCCTTCCTAACCAAGGCTCAGCCTCAGACCCCTTGGCCTCCTTGGGCCCCCAGCCCCCGTCCTTACCGCAAGACGTTAAACTACAAGCTGGTCAGGTCTTCCTGACCGCGGTCTGGCCCCAGGCCCCCTCGTTTTCCCCCCCGACTTACCCTCTTACGGGATTGTACGGTATGGTGTGGGACTACGTCCTCATTCATGTCGGGTTACTTGCCGTACCTTACATATCCCTAAATGAGATGCTCCTCATCCCGCATGACGTTAAACTGCATTTCAAGAACTACGTGTGGCTTGATTCCCATCCTAATGGGATATGTAGGAACGCTCAGACACCTCATCTTGAGCCCAGCCCCAAGCTTTTCTCTTCCACTATCCCCTCCTGGGAATAGTTTCCTTGGAGGATCTTTGTGTAGCCAGGGAGTAGGCTTTCTTAGCCCCGCTCATACGACCCCGCTCACACAAGGATTGTAAGGGTTGCACCATGTGCCCACTCCCGTTCTTCTATTCCCCCCACGTCCTAACCGCATGACGCTAAACTGCATGGCCTTCAAGAACTATGTATGGCTTGATTCCCATCCTAATGGGATACGTAGGAATGCCCGAACATGTCGTCCGTTGGCCCAGACCAAAATCCAAAATCTTCCCCTTAGGTCAAGACATGGCAGGGTGCACACTTTTGCCCCAACTCGCATCGAGCAAGCCTCGACCCGGCTGTACATCCCCCCTGGAGATGTTTTCCTCTTTCATGGATGGATACAGCTATGCTCCACCCACTCTTTGACTGGTATTCCATCATTTTTGCACACCCAGAGGGATCCCCAAGAACGGCCTGGATACTACGCCCAAGGGCTCTCCTACCGATACGGGCTAATTCCCCCGAGGGTTTTCAAGCAAAAAGCTGACACAAATCCCGCGTTGCGAACTTGGTCAGCGGTCGACGCTCATTTGTTGCTCCCATATCGGGTCACCATAGGAATGCTATGTTTCGAACATGGTCAACAGTGTCCTGGATCTTCGGGTCCACCCCGAGCTGTCCCAGACATCGAGTGCAGTGATTCATTCTGCCCCATCCCGAGGTCACAAACTTCCCCCCGGGTGGTGCTAGCAATCGGGCCCACGGCCCTGATTCCCCGTAGGGGTGTACGGTGTGGTGTAGGACTACGTCCTCATTCACATTGGGATCATGTACCATGCCGTACGCCCTCCCTTTACGAGGCCCAGCCTCAGGCCCCTTGGCCTCCTTGGGTCCCCGACCCTCGTCCTCATGTAAGACGTTAAACTGCAGACCCGTCAGGCCTTCCTGAATGATGCCTGATCTTAGGCCCCTTGGCCTTCTCGGGCCTCTCCGCCCAATCTCTTACCCGGGGTGTACGGTGTAGTGTAGGACTACGTCCTCATTCACATCGGGATCATGTACCATGTCGTACGCCCTCCCTTTACGAGGCCTGGCCTCAGGCCCCTTGGCCTCCTCGGGCCCCCTGGCCCCTCGTCCTCTTTGCAAGACGTTAAACTGCAAGCCAGTCAGGCCTTCCTGACCGAGGCTCAGCCTCAGGCCCCTTGGCCTCCTCGGATCCCCAACCCTCGTCCTCATGTAAGACGTTAAACTACAAGAAGGTCTGGCCTTCCTGACCAATGCCTAACCATCAGGCCCCTTGGCCTTTCTGGGCCACGGCCCAGGTCCTATCTTATAGGATCGTATGGTGTGATGTAGGACTACGTCCTCATTCACGTCGGCTTCTTCGCCATACCGTACACATCCCTTGTTTAGGGGTATATTACTCCCCTCCTCGTCCAGTATGACATTAAACTACATTTGGAGAACTACATGTGGCTTGATTCCCATCCTCATGGGATATGTAGGACCACCTGAATGTCTAGGATTCGGGTCCAGCCCCGTCCCTCGGGAATTTTCATCCCATTTTGGCCCCTTGTCCTACCCTTCCTCCATGAGGGGATTATATGGTGTGGTGTGGTATTATGTCCTCATTCGCGTTGGTCTCGTAATGACCGCCATGTACCTCTCCCTACTGAGCTGTTTCGTCGACCCCTTCGCGGCAGTTCACCAATGTGCCTGGGAGTACTCTGGTTTATTACCTGGAATGCTAAGCTTTACTCGGACACATCCACACCCGCTTTCCAGGCTTTTTGTATCCCTGCATCAGGGCTTTCATCATCTTTCACACCCAGAGGGACCCCTAAGAACGGCCTGGACACTACGCCCAAGGGCTCTCCTACCGTTACGGGCCAACGCCCCCGAGGGTTTCGGACAACAAGTCGATAAAATCCGGCGTTGCGAATATGGTCAGCGGTCGATGCTCGTTTGTCATTCCCACCTTAGGCTAACGTGATATGGATGCTGCATTTCCACCATGGTTAACAGTGTTCCTCCATCTCCACGCCAACTCATTAAGCCCAAAATGTCGGGTGCACAATTCACACCCTTCCTCACTTTACCGTGTCCAAGTAGAGTCTCGGAACCCTTGGTACTTTTCCTCCGTGCACATCTGCACGTTGGGGAAACAAGGCGTGTCGAAGGTGTCCTTTGGGGCTCTCTACCAACTCCCGTTTGACTCGCCCCAAGTATTGCGATGAGGATACCCCCCCTTGTTTCCCACACTGAGTTTAGCTCACATGGGCTTAGGGATCGGGTTGACATCTGTGCTTACTCGGGAAGTTGTCACCATCCATGGTCCGAGCTCTAAGACCATAAACTAAGATTCCCATCTAGAACTACGTTCATCTTGATTCCTATCTTGATAGGATACGTAGGAATTCCCAGACCCCTTGTCTCTGGGCCCAGCTTGAGTTCAGCAAATTCACCTCTCTGGTCCTGCCTTCAGGACCCCGACTACGGGACCGCGTAGCGTGGTGCGGGATCATGTCCTCATTCACGTCGGGTTTGCGATGGATGCACCACGCGCACCACGTTCTGAGGGTTATCCCTCCTATTCCTTGTCTAGCATGACATTAAAAGGCATCCTTTAGAACTACGTGTGGCTTGATTCCCATCTTCATGGGATACGTAGGACCGCCCGGACGCCCTGTCATCGGGTACAACCCATTTGGGGAACCAGTCTTCCCCCCTGTTTCACCTCTTACCTCTATATAGGCCCCTCGGCCTAAGGTCTCCCTCTTCGATTGGCGTACAATTTGATGTGGGATCATGTCTCCGTCAATTGTGTTTTATAACACTGTGCACATTTCCTGCCTAGCATCGTCTCTGCTACGTCTGCGCTACATGACGATAAAATGCATGCATGGTCCTATCATACGACCCTAAATTGTGACATTATCGTCCTGGCCGCACGACGAAAAACGGCACTGCATCGTGATGACCTCATTGTAGAGGACATCACGTTGGGTATTGGTCACGTGCCATGCCATTTTTCAACGCCCATCGAGGCTTGATCCTTGTGGCGACATCACGACCTACTATTCTAGGTCTGTCGCTTCACAAAAAAAAACCATTCACCTCAAAGGACAAACAAGATTTATCAAATTCCGCTTCTTTTAGTGCAAGGGCCACGCCCGCACTCCCCCTTTTCCTCTAGCACTGGTACCTTACCGTGCCACCCTTCAGAACTACGTATGGCTTGATTCTCATTCTTATGAGATACGTAGGAGCGCCCGGGCACTTCCCCGCGGGCCCATCCTAACCTTTGTGTTCGGTCCTTTGACTCGAGCATTTCCCCAGAGAATGCATGGTAAGTAGGGCTTAGGTCCTCATCCAAGTCAGGTTTTGTAATCACCTTTCCATGTATCCCATGCTCCCCTTACCCATCCATGGTCCGAATTCTACGACCCTAAACTAAGATCTCCCCATGGGAAAGGAATATACTCCCTCTCTCTAACACGTCTCGTTGTCGTATTCAGATGTGTTTCGACAAAGAGCCCTAAGTGTGGGATTTTCATACAGACATTCCCCTCGTCCCATGACCAAGCTTCGTGAACTCGCTATTTGGATCCTCATCCTCTTCCACATCCAAAAGGACCCTCGGACGACATGGATACTAGGCTTAAGGGCTCTCCATGAATGCTGGACCTAAGGGCCCTCCAATCGTTTCGGGCCAACGTCCCTACGGATATATGACAACATTTTTGACATGGTCCCGTGTTTCGAACATGGTCAACGGTCAACCCTCATTTGTCTGTCCCCATTCAAGGCTAACGCGATAGGATGCTGTGTTGCAAACATGGTCAACAGTTATCCTCCATCGTCACGCCTCCATCATCGTGGTCTGAATCACGAGCGCTATGATTCACACATTTCCACTTCCTCATGTTCAAGTGGAATTCCATCATACCCGGCTCTTTCTCTTTGTGCATCTAGGTGCGCCAAATGATCGTGCTAGTGTCATTGGGCTGGTATTCACCGAGCATCCCTTTGCCCTAACCTTCCCCTTTTTGTGTCGGGAAATTCCCACCACTACTGCTTGTTTCCCACACCGAGCACGACTCACGTGGGCTTAGTAGTTTTGGCAGGATGTGTACCAACGTGTCCAGGCTTCTCATCGTCCCATATGATGTTAAAATGCTCTTCCAGAACTACGTATAGATTGATTCCCATCCTCATGGGGTAGGTAGGAACGCCCGACCACTATGCTTTGGGCCCAGCCCAATCCTCACTCTTGGTCCCTCGACCTGAAAAGTTTCCTCCGAGGGTATGTGGTATGATTTGGACTCCAAGTCCTCATCCACGTCGGTTTCATATCTACCGCGCCACATGCTCCCTGTGATCTTTCCTTTTTCTCCACGTCCTATCGTATAACGTTAAACTACAGGAGTCCATGTGTCCTCAGCGCATGACACTAAACTGTGGTTCTACCCTGAACAAGTTCAGGATGCCCCATGATCCCATTGGGAAGTGACAGATGCCCTCGCCAGAGAGGCCCTGTCTGAAAGAAGGAATGATCCATGATCAAACCGATGCGCCCATCTGGCGTACTCCCACCACGGTGGTGTAACTACCTAAGTGTTGGATTACATTTGGACAAAACATCACTCCATATTCCATGCTTTGCGTGCCCCTTATTCGGACCCTCGTCCCCTTTCATGTCTGAAGGAACCCCCTAACGGCCTGGTCTCATGCCGCATCGGCTCACCTACCGTCCTGGGCCAATGTTCTGGGAGACGGGTCATGTCTGGAAGGACCCCCTAACAGTATGGATGTCTGACCTATGGTCTGCCAACTGTCCTGGGCCAACGTCCCGAAGGATTGATCAACAACATTTGTGACGTGGTCCCGTGTTTCGAACATGGTCAATGGTCGACCCTCATTTGTTGTCCCCATTACAGGCTAACGCAGTAAGGATACCACTTCTCCTCCAAGGTTAAAGGTTGTCCCTTATTGTCACGCCGTCCCCACAGTGTTCCGGATTTCGGGTATCGTGATTCACACTTCCCATTTTCATCTGTTTGGACCGATTTCAGCGCCCCTGGCATTGCCCCGTTGGTGTATAAGAGCACGCTGAAGAAACGGTAATTTGGCTATCCTGGAAGTTCCTCCTCCGATCAAGCCTCCCCCGTCTTTCGGGAATCTTGACTGGCTTAGAGAATTGTCACTGAACGTCCCACAATCATTGTAGGGATGTAACAAGGCAATTCAAACAGTGGAAATTGTGCGCGCTACGGCATTCAAAAAAAGGAGAGAAATTGAAGCACGAAAGTACCAATAAAAGGGTTTTGGGTTTGTTACAATACCCGAGGGTTGACTCCCCCCATGGACGGGTTGACCCCGTCAAAAGAGCGTTGCAGCTCCGCCACCCGTTGACTCACGACATCCAAGGCTTGCTGCCGCTGAATCAGCTCCCGCTTCTCCTCAGCAGCGGCGGGGCGCAGTTCGTCAATCCTGGCTTTGGACCTCTCTACGTCAACTTGAACGGCAACCATCTTTCCAGAGGTCTGCCTCATATGCTCTTCTGGCTCTGCCAGCTGGGCCTTCAACCGTGAGACCAGCTCAGACTGTGCATCAAGAGAGGCTGAAAGCTCGTCTGCCCGGGTCTGCATCTGTTGGACCTCGCCTTCAGCCTCCTGGAGCTTCTTGATGCTGGTCGCCTTCCTCCGCTACCAGCCCACGCTGAGCCCACGATCATGCTCCCGGATCTTCTCAGCCATAAGATCTCGGATGAGTGCATGAGGACGTTGGGCATCCACTCCCCCAGCACACAGTTCACGCACCCGCGAGCGGAGTCTATCCATTTCGGCCAGCCATTGTGCTTGGGGGGTGTCCTTGATGAAGTGCGTGATCAGCTTCCATGACCGACGGCGGACTATGCTGCTGTCTTCCTCGTCGGAGGCCGTTTCGTCCCAGTCCGCACGATTGGAAGGCTCGTATGCGGGATACGCCTGCAAGAAATCCTCGGCAGGATCTACATCTGGTGTTGAATCCGGTATGACACCTGACGCTGAAGCAGGCGCGACAGGACTGGGACTGACCGGTTGATCCTCTTCCTCGGAGTCCACCTCGATGACTTCGGGTACGACCCTGCTGATGGTCCCGCCAGTGATGGTGTGTTTCGTAGATTGAGGAGATGGGGGGACTATCACCACCATCACCAGCATGCCCCTAGGAGGGATGCCACCAGACATCCCAACCAGTCTTGCCGCAGCAGCCCACGCCAGTCGGAGAACTGCATGACAGAGAGGGACACAAACGTTAGTTGACATGGCCTACATGTGACAACAAGGAGATCGATAGAGGAGACTTACGGAGATCGACCTCCTGGCACTGCTCTTGAGCTGGTGATGATGGGACCCCGAGACGAGGCCATCCGTATACTGTTGGTAGGTCTGGAGATTCCGGAGGAGCCACCTCGGGCGCCCTGGTCCCACCAGACGTGGAACTGGACGCAGCCATAGGCGTGGGTTCTGAAAGTCCCGCATCATCACCCGCCAAGGAGCGAGAACGAGGCCTGCGAACAAGTTCCTCCTACATGGCTCAAACATTAGTGAGAAGTCCATAGTAAACCAAGAACAGATCGTAAGGAGAGAAGTTCGGAATGCTACCTCGAGAGCCTCCACAAAGTCATCGGATTCTGAGCCTCGGTCTCCGACCTCGCCCTCCTCCAACGGGCTCCCTCCTCCAGCCTCATCCTCCCGAGAGGAGTCCTCGGATTCCTCCGGCAAGGAGAAGCGCTCCCTCAGATCGACAGCCGATAACTGTGGGGGGACCGTCTGATTCAACAGTACCCTCACCCGGTCTGTCATTGGGTGAGGGACACCACTGGAGTGGACGTAATCCTCCAGCTCGTCCAGGTACTGTTCTGCCTCCACCGGAGACGCCATGAATCCAGCCCGAACTGGGCCTATGCCCGGTAATTCCATCCTGAGGTGATTCAGGTGGGCCCATATCTCGGGTGGGCTGAGGAATTACCGGTTGACATCCCAAATGTCCCAAGCTTCCGGGAATACGACATCCTATGCTATGTCAATATGACACAGATGCTTTCCCGGAGCCTGGGTGGATATCCTACGAAATCCCCTCGGTGGCCGCCCCTCCGGATGGCCCTGCTCTTTCGGAATCACTGGATCCACCGCTGCTGCCATACCCTCGGCCAGCGCGGGTCTCGCCGCCATGACGGCCCCGCTACCGCGAGCGGCCCTAGCTGCCCTCCGACCCCGACCTCGAGATAGAGGAGGCCCACCGTCACCGACCCGGATAGTTGGTTGCTTCAACATCTCCCCTGGGTAAGCAGCCTCCCAACTGATGGCGTACTCCTTCACCAACCCGAAAGCGGCGGTGGATGGAGGCAATGAATTCCGCATCTTCCCATCTTCCCGTGTGAACATGAGCCATAGCTGCCTCATCACACACGAGTTCTCTTCGTGACGCACCTCCCAGTAGACCTATGGGGTCAGCCGCTGGAGGCACCAGAACTGCCTCGCAAACCGGTGCGGGGTATACGGTTCGTAGAGTGGCTCATGATCTATCCGTGCCACCAAAACTCCACCTAGAAAGGCCAGGAGGTAGGCCCGATGTTCTTCCGTCCCCTGCCCGTCATCAGTAAGTATCCCCGTCGGCAAGGGGAAGGGGTGGAAATTAAACTCGTCCGCCCTCCACACCCGATTCAGTATCATCGGAATGGCTAGTTTGAACGGGAAGCTCCTGACCGTGTTTAGGATGGAGGGGCGAAAGTTCGATCCCGGTGGCGAAATGGGGTTCAGATACTCGTAAATCCCCCTAATATGCGCTACGATCCACCCATACAGGAGGTGGAAGGGCCCGCATATCCTTGGCGGCTTCTTGCCCTCGCTAATATGCCGCAGCATTCTGTACAGTTTGGAGAGCATCGGAATCCCCAAATTGATCCGCTGCCCCATGGCCAACATCGACTCCATGATAAACGAGCTGGGCCGTACCCCCATGCTTGTATCTCTCACAGTAGGATCCAGCCACAGATGAGAGCTGCGATGAACACCGCCAGCCTGACTATTGGCTGTTGTTCAGTGCTGACACTGAAACCCCAAGTCTTCCATTGGCTGTCCTCCAAGACCCGCCAGTATGAGTGCCCCTTGCCCCGTGGGGCCGCTCTCAGACAAGTTCGAGGACTCGGAGGGAACTCCCGATTCTCTGGGAAATTCAGGAAGCATTTGAACCATCTCCTAAAATGGACATCCCTTACTGCCTCCTTGTCCTCTCCAGGGACAAGTGCCATCAGCGCTGACGCCAGTCGCGACATTTGCTCTATATCCTCCCACGCGTTGATAACGGGAAGGAATTCGTCATACATGGCCCCCAAGATCGGATCTCCAGAAATCTGGTGGACATCCCACAGGCTGATGCCCACCTCCCCGTAATGCAGGTGAAAAATGTTGGTCCTAGACGACCATCTTCTCAGCAATTCTGGCATCAGTTGCTTGGGTTGGTAAATGTGGAATTGGGAGGCCCACGCTGCCTTATACAACCCCACTCTCCTCAGCTCGGCCCCAAACTCCTCGTATGAGGCGCCTACCCAGTAGGCCCAGGCCCAGTCATCCGTAAAGTTTCCGCCCTGACGCAGGTCCCACTCATCGGACCATCCCTTCTTCGAATCTTGAAAAGCCGCCTTCAGCATGGTACGGTAGAGGGGAGGGGAAGTCTCCAGCTGCAGTGGCTTCCCGTCAATGTCGTTCACATGATTGTAGAGACAATCGGCAGTGATGGGTGTGAAGTTCTCTTGTGCGTGGCCATCGGCCGCCCTGAACCATTTGTGCTGGCATGGTATGCTCCTAAACCAGCAAGCTGGTTCATCCCTACTCGCCTCAGGGATAAAGACGTCATCCCTCAGTCCGAAGCCGTACAATGGTAGTTTCTTGCATTGCGGATAATCCTTCTGACCCTCCGATAGTAGATCTGTCAGAGAAGTGTGGTCCGAGTGGCTTCAGACCATCTCCCCCAGGCCTGGACAATTGGCCATCTCATCCCGACGAGCAGCATCTGCAAGCACCCCCAATACAGCCTCTTGATGGGCCATTTTAACTCTGGCCCTCAGAAAAGAATTTTTTCAGCTGGATCGCGAAGCTCGACCGAGAAGCTGAATCGCGAAGACAGATCGCAAAGATCGGTCGTGAGACCAAGCCGCGAAGTCTGTCCAAGGCCGACTAGCAGAAGTTCGCTTGGCGCGGACGCGGAGTCAGAGACCCGCGGTTCGCCGCGAAGCTCGATTCGCGGAGGGCTGTCGCGGAGTACGTAGAGATTCGCGAAGTCGAGAGCACAAAAAGACAAGGAAGGCACGTGAAGACAAAAGAGGTCGACCCCCTATTTATAGGCAGTGACCCCAGAGCATCGCGGCGCACCTCATCCGCGGGGAGCTTCGCGGCGCGCCCGGATCCGTGGCCCCGGTCAGCACCGCGGGACCCCTTCGCGTAGCAGCATCGTGAACCACCGAAAATTTTGGCGATTTTCCCTCAGACTTCGACCCTTCTCCCTCTGCGGATCCAAGTATGAGGGGGGGCATTTGTTGGCGCCAAAATATTGCACGAAAGGGATGGACGAAAAAGAAGGCTGGCAGGCTGCCTCGCGAAGCAACGCCGCGAAGCACCGCCGCCAAGCACCGCGGGCAGCGCGGTCTCGCGAAGCTCTGGAGGCGGTAATCCTCCGCGAACGCATTTGACGTTCGCGAGCCTCCGCAAAGCTCCCGAGGCGGTAATCCTCCGTGAACGCATTTGACATTCGTGAGCCGCCGCAAAGCTCCTGAGGCGGTAATCCTCTGCGAACGCGTTTGACGTTCGCGAGCCACCGCGAAGACCCAGAGGCGGTGTCCTCCGCGAACGCCTTTGACTTTCGCGAGCGTGCCACGAAGCACCGGAGGCGGCGCGCGAGTTCTGCTTCGCAGCGCCCCTTCCCTATAAATACTGGACTCCCCCGGAGTCCCAAAGGATGGACAATCCGACCTTTCGGCTTCTCCTCTCCCAAATCGCGAAGCACTCTTTGCCCCGGGAATCATGAGCTCCGCGAGGTATTCCTACTTCGCGAGATGCCTCTGCTTTGTCTCGTTTTGAGCCCCTCTTCTGAGAGGGATGCCCTTCGCGAAGCTCAAGGGCATTCACGAAGGAAGGGGATTCCCAAGGGAACCCGGGTAGCCGCGGAGCACTTATGCTTCGCGAAACACCCAACCCATACTAGTGATCCCTATGCTAAGGCAGGATCGCTACACATCGCGAAGCACACTGCTTCGCGAGACACCCCTTCTTCGCGAGGCAGTGCTCCGCGAACATTGTTCCACTTCGCGAAGCACCTTTCCCCCACACCTATGCCCCATGCCAAGGCCAAGGCACTTCATTTCGCGAAGCACACTCCTTTTCTTAGCGATTTCTCTTCCCGTGCGACCCTCCAGGTTTTCACGATGTGATTTCAAAGTCCCATGGACAACACCACCCATGGCGTTGCTTTTCTTGATGCTTCTTCGCATAGACACGCTAACAGCTATTGCTTCTTCGTATAGCCACGCTAACGTGGACCCTTCGATGGTTCGTTCCACAACCCCCCTTGACCATGGCCGTACTGGTACCTTCCCTTCCCCAAGGACCAGAGGGTACTGGTTATGTAAGTCCTAGGGGTGTGGAGTGAACCCACTTCGTCTGAGCTGCAGGATGTTAAACTGCCAAGCACCACGTCCTCAACACATGACGTTAAACTGTGACCCCTGCGCTTTGTCGCACCCTGGGCCTCCATCCTGGAGTAAGTCCCAGAACCATGGGCCGCCTAACGCATAAGCCCCTCTTCGCTTCTCACGGACGCATCCTTCGCGACGTGATCGTCAGGTCCTTGCAACCTCTTGTTTCTCACACCGAGCATAACTCACGTGGGCTTAGAGTGAGCACCGACCCTGACCCCCACCCATAGCGAACTACGAGGACTTTGATCCATGTCAAGGCATGGTACGTAGGAAGCCTCCATGAGGTTCAAGCCACATTGCTCGGTCGTTCATTCACGTCGAGTTTCGCCCTCGTCCATCATGACTTTAAACTGTATGCCCCCCTTGTCCGGTATGACATTAAACTGCACACCCATTTGAACTACGAGGCCTTTGATCCATGTCAAGGCATGGTACATAGGAAGCCTCCCTGAGGTTCAAGCCTACCCGTCATTTCTTCACGTCGGGTCCCACCTTCGTCCAACATGACTTTAAACTGTATCCCGGTCCGACGGCAAGCCGTTGTGACTCATCCACTCCGAACTACGAGGTCTTTGATCCGTGTCAAGCCATGGTACGTAGGAAGCCTTCCAAAGGTTCAAGCCCACCACTCATAGGACCAAGGTCCACCTTCATGTCGGTTCGCCGACAAAGCCCCCATATGAACTACGAGGTCTTTGATCCATGTCAAGGCATGGTACGTAGGAAGCCTTCACGAGGTTCAAGCCCATCACAAGTGGACCCTCGGGTCCACCTTCACGTCGGTTCGCCGACGAAGCCCCTTCCGAACTACGAGGACTTTGATCCATGTCAAGGCATGGTACGTAGGAAGCCTCCACGAGGTTCAATCCCACCAGTCATCTCATTCACATCGGTTCACCCCCGTCCCGCACGACGTTAAACTGTATTCCCCAATCCGAACTACGAGGACTTTGATCCGTGTCAAGGCATGGTATGTAGGAAGCCTCCCTGAGGTTCAAGCCTAACAATCATTGGCTGAGACCGTCTCCTTGTCGGTGTGCCAAGTCCCCATTTTCAACTTGAACTACGAGGACTTTGATCCATGTCAAGTCATGGTACGTAGGAATCCTCCCAGAGGTTCAAGCCCATCTCCCATTGGAACAAGGTCCCTCATTTACGTCGGTTCACCGACACCCACCGCCCGTCGTTTATTCACGTCAGGGTTCACTACCATCCCGCATGACGTTAAACTGTATTCTATCAATCCTAAACTACGAGGACTTTGATCCATGTCATGGCATGGTACGTAGGAAACCTTCCCGAGGTTCAAGCCCACCACTAGTGGACCCACGGGTCTACTTTCACGTCGGTTCACCGATGAAACCCCTTGAACTACGAGGTCTTTGATCCATGTCAAGGCATGGTACGTAGGAAGCCTTCCAGAGGTTCAAGCCCACCACTCGTCGGACCAAGGTCCACCTTCACGTCGGCACGCTGACGATGCCCATAGGACCAAGGTCCACCTTTACGTTGGCTCGCTGACGACATTCATCGGACCAAGGTCCACCTTCATGTCGGTTTACCGGTACCATCTCGAACTATGTGGACTTTGATTCCCTGCCATGGGGATACGTAGGAAGCCTCTTCAAGGCTCAAGCCCAACTTCACTGTCGCCCCTACGATGGTCCCATTTCATTCCCCCTCCACTTCATTCATCAATCCATCACCCATCCCGATTCTCACCCGGACCATCATATCTCGGTGAGTCCATGTCGGTATGATCCTCTTCACAGCCGCCCATGGGCTGGCCCCGATATTGGCATCCCTTCAAGGGAAATCCCTCAGTCCGATCTATTCTAGCTAATGCTCTGGTTGGGTTGATCCGTCTTCGCTGGACGTTAAACTCGTGGCATACCCTATGTTAAACACGAGAAGCTGAGGAAAACCTCAGATATGTGTCTATGGAATATAATTCACCACGCTCGATGTGGGATGCCTCGGGCTTCCACGCCCTCAAGAAGCCCTGTGACCAGGGACAACAGACAGACATGCCAGGTTCCCCAGCATCCAGACACGCTACTGATGCCTCAACGTGACTACTCCCCCGACTGAAGGTTGCTGCCCTGACCGGACCCTTTGGAATGTCCTAACAGAAGCAGTGTAATTAACTAGCGTCCATGGAAACATGGCACTGGGAAGAGTTTCACGAACTACGTATGAAATCTATGAGGGAGACCCGGACTAGGTAATGAGCTCCGAGGAGGAATCCACGGAGAGAAGGACCGACATCCCATCATCCCGTTTCGATCAAGGAGCAGACGTACCTGAACAAGGAACGAATGCCGCCCGCCTTTGGAAAGCGGGAATGTGGGGCAATAAAGCCGCGCGTCCTCCTCCGCGGACGGACGGATGCGCGCGCGCCCCAGCGGAAGCGTCGGAAACCGGGAGGATAAATGAAGTGGAAATATATTGAATGATATAAATGGAGAACTTGAAATAATGTTTTTAATGAGGCATTATATCTTTTGATTCTTGGTGGGAAATTGATTGATCTCAAGGATATGTGTTTTAAAATTGGTTTTGATTTGATATTGATGTTTACTAGACATGAGGTTTTTCCCAGGAGTGCAAAAGGGTAAGTGTGGGGGAGTTGATAAAACACTATTTTATTGAATATTTTATTGATAATAAATGATATAATTTCCTCACATTGTGTTAAATATGTTTAATTAGAATGTATTTGGGATTAGATCATTACATTGAATATTTGATGAAAATTCCAGTTTTACCCTTTATAGTTCACTGTAGTATTTCGAAGATAAATATTTTTATATTTATTATTTGAATTTGAAATTTTTTAAATGTGTTACTAACGTAATTATATACAACTTTTATTCAGGACACTAGAGCTAAAGAGTTCATTTGGTTGTTGAAATTGGTCCATGAACCCAAAGTTGGGCTGGGCTCGCCAGAATGGAGAAGCTTCTGTATTTCGGCCATAACGCGTTCATATGGGCCTGGAGTGAGCCCAAATTTGGAGAGGAGATAGAGAACCCATTTCCTCACATTTGATCCTTCTGGAAGGGCGGCCAATTCACGCGTTTTGGTGGTAAAATGGGCGGTGAAATTTGCATTAAAATATTTGGCCGAATTTCCACATTCACACTTGAAACCACTTGTAACCTCTCCTCCCCTCCCCTCTATAAATTGGATTTTTTCTCATTTGGAGGGGTTGGGACGTGCATTGGGAGATTGGAGGTAGAGGAGAATTTGTTTCACCCAAATTCTCCAACCATTGTAAGAGGGGTAGCTCTTGAAGCAAGGATCCCCTCATCGAATCCTCATTCTCTTCTTCATTTTGTAATGTTTTCATTTGTGTAATAAACTTCTTTGTTCTTATTTTATTTCTTCTATTTTCTTCTGTTTTGTTTAAATTTTTCTTCTCTTAATCTTCCTCTTTGGGCTGGAATTCTTGAGTAGAAGCGTTATTGGGTTATACCCATTATAAACCTTTGCACATGCAAAACGCTTCTACGATGATTACGCCACCCATGGAAGAGTAGTTCTTTTTAGTAATCGGTCGACCTGTCACCTTCTTCATTCATTTATTTTGAATCAATGATCTACTGTAATTCACTAAACATGATCCATTAATTGAGTTTTTAATTTAAATGAAACTAAGCAAGCAATTGAATAGTTAACACAAAACACGCGAGGTCGGGAATTGTGTGAACTGTGAGAGCGCAACCTTAACCGGTAATTCAAAACCACACAGGATCAATTTGTAGAGTTCAAATATAATCCCTAAACTCAATTAATCCTCATTTCTAGAGTTGTTATGTGCCTTAATTTACCACTGACCATAAGCTAATCTTAGAGTATCAATCAAAGCAGGGTGTTGCGATTGCATGTTCCAAAGTTAGCCTAAGGTTAAATTCACTTCATCTTCATGGTAAAGTTAATTCTCGTAGGGTTCGAGATTTAACAAATTAAGAGATCATAATTAAGTGAATATTAATTTAAATGATAATGATTAATAAATTATTGAAGAGGTAGAGTTAGATCGATTACGCCTTTTAAAATATATTTCTAAAAAAACATCTTCTTGTTGTGTCATTCTAATCGAAACTTCATTTCAAAATTAAAAACAAAAAAAAATGCAATCTTCTTCCAGCAAACTTCTTCTAGATTTATAAACTATAAAAAAACACCCCTATACTTTCAAGTAGTGTTTTTATTCCCTTTTATTTTGTTTCTAGAATACCTCTGAAAAGTTGTTTTAATTCACTTCCTCCTTTGAGAGACGACCTTGGTCAGCCACTCTGCTGCACCTAAGTACCCCAAAATCACACTAATCATTTGAGGGAGCCCACGACAGCGCTCTATCAGTGATCCTCCCAGCTATGACCAAAGTCGAGGACGCATGCACGGAGCATGTCCTCGAGAGCCTGAATGGTCCTCTCAGTCTGGCCATCCTTCTGTGGGTGGAAGGTGGTGCTCAAGCGAAGCTACGTTTCGAAAGCCTCCTGAAACCCCTTCTATAGACGGGAAATGAAACGGGCATCTCGATAAGATATGTTCATCGATGGCACACCATGAAGCCGTAAGATCTCCTGTATGTATAGGTGTCCCAAGCTCTCTACTGAGCCCTTCTCTCTGATCAGTAGGAAGTTGTCCGACTTGGTGAGTCGGTTGACAATCACCCAGATAGAGTCGTGTCCTCTAGATGTACATGGAAGTCCCATCACAAAATCTATGGATATCCCATACCACTTCTACTCTGGGACCTCTAAGGGCTGAACCAAGCCTGCTGAAACTTGGTGCTCCGCCTTCAATTGCGTACAAGTGAGGCATCGCGAGACAAACTCTGCTACCACCTTCTTCATACCCGACCACCAGTGCTATCGTCTGAGGTCCTGATACATCTTTGCCACTCCTGGATATACCACTAGAGGGGAAGTGTGGAACTCTCTCAACACCTCCTCCTGTAGTGAAACTGGTACCATGGTACTTCCTCTGAAGAGGATGATGTGCTCCCTACCTTCAAAAAACCCATCAGGTGCCTACCCTGAGGATATCTGATCATGTAACGTTTCACAGTCAACGTCCCCACGTTGTGCCTCTCTAACTCACTGAAGAAGTGGAGGAGTGACTGTGAGTGACTGAAGAAAGGCTGCTGCATCTATATCCACAAAGGATATCTGCAATGCGGCTAGCTGCTCTGTAGCCTCTCCTTGTAGATGAATGCCTAATCTTCTGCTGAGAGCATCTGCTACAATGTTCGCCTTCCCAGGAGTATAGACTATCTTGAAGTCATAGTCTTGGAGTAACTCGAGCCATCGCCACTGTCTCAGGTTCAGGTCCTTCTGCGAGAAGATGTACCCGAGACTCTGGTGGTCAGAGTAGACTGTAAAGCGCTCGCCCATAGGATAGTGCCGCCACATCATCAAGGCGAAGACCACTGCTGCTAACTCCAGGTCATGGGTAACATAGTTCCACTCAGGCTATCTCAACTGCCATGAACCATATGCGATCACTGATCGCTCTTGCATCAGGACACACCCAAGTCTGGTCCCTGATGCATCGTAGTAAACTACGTACCCTACGCCCTCCTTCGGTAGCCTCAAGATGGGCGCAATGGTCAATCTCTTCCTCAGATCCTGAAAGCTCTACTGGCATCTATATGACCACATGAAGGGTTTCCCCTTCTTATTCAATTCTGAAAGTGGTGCTGCAACTCTGGAGAAGTCTGGCACAAATCTCCGATAGTACCCAGGTAGACCCAGGAAACTCCATACCTCCATCACACTCTTGGGTGGATCCCAAGCAAGTACTGCCTTGATCTTCACTGGATCCACTGCCACTCCAGCCTCCGAGATGACGTGTCCCAAGAAATGAACCTCTTGAATCCAGAACTAGTACTTCAAGAGCTTAGCATAAAGATGGTGCTCTCGGAGTGTGTCCAGTACTACCTACAAATGGTAGGCGTGATCCTCCTCAATAGTCGAGTAAATCAGTATATTATCGATGAAGACTATGACAAATCCATCAAGGTAAGGCTATAATATTCTTTTCATGAGACTCATGAACACTTCTAGAGTGTTGGTTATGCCGAAGGGCATAACCAAGAACTCATAGTGGCCATACCGACACCTAAAGGCCGTCTTTTGCACATCCTCATCTCGAACTCTAAGCTCATGATAGCCTAACCTGATGTCTATCTTCGAGAACCATCATGATCCCTTGAGCTGATCAAAGAGGTTGTCAATCCCTAGGAGTGGGTACTTTTTCATCATGGTCACCTAATTCAGGTGATGGTAGTCGACACACAGTCACAAGCCCCCATCCGCCTTCTTGGTGAACAAAATCAGAGATGCCGAGGGTGAAACACTGGGTCAGATAAATCCCTTCCCCTGCAAGTCCTCCAGCTATACCCGCAGCTCACGAAGCTCGGTGGGAGCCATCCAATATGCGGGAGTAGATATCGGTGCTATCCCAGGGTATAGGTCAATGTAGAATTCTACCTCTCTGTGAGGAGATAGTCCTGGAACATCATTAGGGAAAACATCCATGTACTGATCCACCACAACAGGAAAACTCGGACTCCGCACATCAATCTCTCTAAGGATGAGACTAGCCAACTGATGTGTGATTGGTTGCCCCCTCTTCTGAGTAAGTCCATCCTGCGCTGTAAAGGCACCCTTCTCATCGGTGAAGGTGAACCTAGTCCCATTCGTGTGGATACACCGCACTTTGCGCATAATACAGTCAATCTGAGCATGAACCGTGGATAACCAGTCCATACCCAAAATGACGTCATAAGGGCTCGACGCCGCTACAATAAGATCCCAAATGAAGATCTCACCTCCTAAAGTAAGCTCATGCTACCGACACCAGTGCGTAATCATCGAGTCTGCTCTCGTAGGAGTCTCTAAATGTAAGGATCGAGCCAACAACTCCATTAGAATCTCTGAGCTCTGAACGAGGGTAGTGGAAATAAAATAATGACTCGCACCTGTGTCTATAAGTACTACAGAAAGGGTGGAGTAGACACAGATAGTACCTCAAATCATCTCAGGTGTGCCGTGGTCATAGGCCTCGACTGCCTAGAGATGATCCTGCCTATGTCCGCCTACTCCCTGTGGTCGGGGTGGAGCTCCTGGGGGTGGTGGTGGTAGAGCCTCAAAACGTCATCCACCACCCGCTACTCGGCCAACTCCTCTGCCATGTACGCCCGCTCCTGGCGGACCACCACAGTCGAACCTATGCCTCTTTCTGGGAGGTCCCTCTACTATCTACTGCTCATCTGCATGGTGGGTCGGGCAGTCACGAGCCATGTGGCCCTGCCCGCCGCATGTATATCACTTCCTGCTCCTCGTATAGATGACTCTGTCTCATGTGACCCGTACAATCGAACCTGTATCCTAGGGTTGCCCACCTGATGGCTTGGTCTGCTTGGACCTCTGCATCATCTATCTACTGCAAGCTACAGAAGACTCCGATACGTGTCTCCCTGTGGTGGGTCTCGCCGCTGGTGACTTCTTAGCGAGAAAACTCTCCACTATAAGGGCTCGCTCCAGCACCCCCACCTATGTCAGAATGCTGAGGGGAATTGTTGAAGCCCTAATATCATGCTTGAGTCCCTGCTCGAACATCCGGGCCCTGAAGAATGGGTCCCATACCATATCTGTGGAGTAGCATGAGAGGTCAGTGAACCTCACTGAGTACTGAGCTACTGTCATGCTTCCCTGATACAGATGAAGTAACTACTGAATCCGCACTTCTTGAAGGGTGGCTAGAACAAAATCTGAGTGAAAGAGACTCTCGAATTCTGTCCAGAGTAATGATGCCTTGTCATGAACCTAGAGCATCATGCTCCACCATCTACCTACTGCTGCATGCAGGAGACTCACGACAAGGATCACCATGAGGTCGGATGGTGTCCCTACCAATCTGAAAACTCTCACGACAGCCTCCATCCAATCCTCAGCTGCCTGTGGGTCCATCTCTCTGGGCAGCCTTTGGTGCTAGAACTCGTGCAATGTGCTCAGGTGGTGTGCACTCTCTGCTGCTGGAGCTGGTGGTATTGGTGGCCCAACGGGTAGTGGTACCACTGGTACCTCCGTTGTGACGGGCCCCTGCACCGAGGCCTCATCACTTGGTGGGCTACCATCTCGTATGAAACTCAAAACTCTAGCTGGATGCCTTTGTGGGGCCATCCTGAAAAGAAACAGGTGCGCCACAGTTAGAACAATATACTTGGTGAGATAACACAAAGTAATCACGAAGAAAAATTTTTCAAAGGAAACACACACGCAATCAGTGTTTTTGTGCACTAAGTCGGAGATCAGAATTCAGAGTCCTAGTGGATGGATATTTTGGCCGCCACACCAACACTAGTTTCCCTAAACTGATAACCACACCCAAGACACTCAACACTATTGCTGTTAAAAGAATCAGAGTCCAAGTTCTATTATAGAACTGAATCCTTTGATACCAATTTGTCACGACCCATCCTCGGGGCCCATGCCATGACTACCCCAAGCCTGCCTTCCATAGGCCAGGGGCTAGCAACTAGCACCAAAGGCGTAATCCCAATTAAAAAAGGGAAGCCATTTCCTTTTAACATGTAACACACACACAGTATGAACACAAGCAATATAGGCAACAAGTACTAAAATAGAAAAGTAAGGTGTGCTGAAAGTAAGTGGTCCAGTATACAAACCCAACTGAACAACAAGTACAAGTAAAAATGGAAACCAGCTCCTGGATCGTTCGCCCGGGAATCCTACCTGAAGGGTAGGTACAGAACTCGATCTACTCGTCCCTGCGATACGTCCCATATAGTCCAGCTCTGAGCAGCCTCCATCCATCACCCTCATCCTCGATCACTTCTATCCGTCATCTTCACAGAACAAAACAAGTTACAGGCGAAGCCCGCATAGTGGTGAGTATAACAATACTCAGTAGGGGACCCTGAGGCCCCTAAAGGTCTCCCTGAATCCACAAAGGATAAACCACAGAAGAAAGATACAATGACGATGTATCAAAAATCCCTACTTAGGTATATGCCCATACATATACCAAAGTTACCAGTCTCAGTCCGGCTCCAACTCTCGAGCCCAAACACAGACCAGTCCACAAAGGAAGTAGAGTCAATCACCATGATGATAATGGTTGAGAGACATGAATCAGATCACACAGGTATACAACTTTCGTAGAGTGATAGAGATGATAAGATTTAGTCACTGATTCATGTAAGCTGTCAAACCCACACAAGATATAGGAGCAGCTAAGCTGTCGGACCCACACAGGATACAGGACTAGCTACTCTGTCAGACCCACACAGGATACAGGAACAGAAGTCAGAACTGTCGGACCCACGGAGGACCCTGGTACAGTAGCATCATCGTCGAACCCACAGAGGATTCCGATATAGTAGTCATCATTGTCGAACCCACGGAGGATTCCGACACAATATTCATCATTGTCGAACCCACATAGGATTCCGGTATAGTAGTTGTCACTGTCAAACCCACAGAGTATTTCGGCACAATAGTCATCACTGTCGAACCCACGTAGGATTCCGGTACAGTAGTCATCCTAGCCAGCTCTAGGGTTCCCGCACACAGCATGCTCGATTCTGGGAGGGTCCACTCCTCGAGTCAAGTGTCGATACATCAACTATCACGAAGTCTCGAGTTGATTTATCCCATAGTTCCATCTCATCGAAATAAACCCAACACGACAGACGTCGTATCAATCGGACATCCGATCTGTGAGTTATTGGCATTTCTATTCCAGGGGCCCGGTTGGATTTACGCTCATTCCAAACCCGACTATTTTCCAAAGTTGTGAAAAACCCACTTTGAGTATCGCAAAAGTACCGCCTCGTCGCGAGGGTCCTAGTGCCGCAGACGGCGCATCGTTCGGACGCGCGGTCTTGAAGATAGTCGCATTTAAGAGAAGTCAGGCCCAGCCCGTCAAGTCCAGTGGGCTGGCGGGTCAGCCCAACCCAGCTCGGAAGGTCCGACCCGGTTGGGGGGTCGGCCCGGCTCGACTCGGCGGGTTCGAACCAGCTGGGGGGTCGGCCTGGCCCGGTAGGGCGCGACCCACCTGCGGACCTGACCCGCGCTGTGGGCCGGTCCGGTTCGCCCGACGACACCTAGCGGTGCCACCTCTTCCCTGACCGGCCGGCCATAGCTGGCCTGTTATGCCCAGTGCACGCGGCTCATGGACGCCGACCATGATTCTTCTCATGAGGTGCCTGCGGGCGCCGCAGTTTTCTAGCCAGGTCGGCAGGCGGCCGGCCGATTCACCCAGTAAAGAGGGTCGCGGTTGTGGGCCGCGGTCTCCCTCTACGCTGTGCCTTCGGGCGTCGTGGTCTTCCAACGGGCTGGCCAGTCGTCCCGTTTTCTGGATCTACGACAGTTGGATCGGTTGGCCGCGTCTGCACCTTCACCGCAGCGCGACGGCACCGCGGTCCTACTGCCCTCCGCGCGGTCCACCGCGCGGCGCGGCGACGCCACACTTCTTCATCCACCGCGGTTCTTCTCCGTCACGGTGTGAAGAAACCACACCCTTTCGGCCCCGCCTCAGACATCATCAAATGGAAACAACAAAGAGGAGAGTCGGGCCGTGTTCATGTGGTCCGAACCCTACTCGTTACATTGATAACAATCGGCACAACATTCCACCAACTTAATGATGTAGAATGGAGGGTAGAATCAAACATTAAAGTAACCCCTACCTTGTAATTGGTGCTCGCTCGGCGGAGTCACAGGAAGATAGCGTCGTTCCGTTGATGTCAGGAGGAGATGACTTCATCATTGGCGATGTTCTTTGTGGGCGACGTCTACTCCTCAAACGTGGATGGAGTTCGTTGGATAAGGTCTTCGTGTTCTTCGTGGGAAGAATGATTTCTTTCCAATTCTCCAAAGCATCCCAAGGTATTATGTCCAACACCATAAAATAAAATAACACCACTTATTAAAAGGATGGATTAATGAATTCAAAGAGATTCAAATTCATTAAGTCACACCCATTAATTGGAAAGGTGGGTTGGCTCATTAAATGGGAAGGAGGAGATGAAGAGGATCCAAATTAAATAAAGAGAGTTTCATCCTTTTTAATTGGGGGTTCAAGGAGTTAAGGGGAGTTGAACGGTTAGATGCTTGTGTGGGCCCACCACATAATATCCTCCCATGGGAGGTTATGTGGGGGTGGGCCCCACCTCTAACTTCCCTTTGGAGAAATTAACCACCACCTAAATAAAAATCATGTCACACATAATTTTTATTTAATTTAATTTATTAAGAATCCCCAAAAAATAACTTCCACTCCCAACAAAACGCAACTGTGGTGAAGGTCTACTTAAGAGAATACCGGCGCTGCGAGTTCATCGGTGTCTTCAGATTTCAATTCTGAGCACCAGTTTAAAATATATAAAACCACCCACGAACGTTCACTGAATGTACCCGAACAAAACTTCAGAAATTGATTCCAGGCACATCGGGCCTCGGAATCAAGTGCCGTAAAAAATTGCGGACTCATAAAACTCTCATGCATTTAAAAAAAATCCATGGAATTTCTGGGTCTTTACATACACTTTCTATTGTATCTTTTGAGGAGTAATAAACCAAGTAAAGAGAGCCAGCCAATGGAATGGTGAAAAATTATCTTTACCCTTGTTTTATACTTTTTAGAGTTTTGAGTCTTGCTATCACAATTTTCTCCACCTTCTGATCAAAACGAATGAGGTTGGAAGAACCGGATCTGGTCATTTGATTTTTTTTTTAAATTTTAAAAAAACTGGATTCCCTAGAAATGGTTCTAGGTTTGATGAGTTCCTATCATGGGGTACTTAGAAAAATAAATTTTTAACCTGAGAAAAATATAGTATAGTGGGTCTTAGGTTGTCACTGGAGAAGATAGTGTTTTGGGTGCATTGAAATCTTGTTTTATGGGTTAAATTTGTTGAAAAAAGTATGAATTATTGGTTTTAAATTGAATTCAATAATCATTGGTTTCTCCTTGGATCATACCCTAATTATTATGTTGAATCTTTATTCAATTGGTCTTTATTCTTCCTATTATCAATTGAAATCTCATTGATTACTATTATTAAGTTATTTTGGTTTGGATAGAGAAATACAATGATCATTGTATTCCCTACCCTCACATATCCTAGTGATTGGATACCTCAATTCACCCTTGGATTCTTATACTTATTTCTATCACGTGCAGTGAATTAAATCCAAGTGGATTTTGTGAACAATACTAATAATAAGTAGAAGAAATTAAAATCTAAACATAGAAGAAACCTTGACCCATTAAAATTATTAAGATCCATAGAGGATTTAGCATAAACATTGAATAATAAGAATTTATCAATAGGGGGAATGATGGGATTCTCCTTGGAATGACCATAAAAGTCCTTGTTTTCTAAAATTATAGTTTTAACAATAGGGAATGAGAATAAAACGAGAGTTATTGATAGTAGTATGTGTGTGTCCCCCCTATGAGTGAGCCGTTCCTCATCCTATTATAAAAGAATACTTGGTCATCTGATCATTCTTACATCCATGTAAGTGGCATGAAATTCTTCATGAAATTTAGGAATGTCCACTGTATTAAACATGGAGTAGGTTCAATTCATAATAGATGATCAACATGTGTCCAGTATCAAGGGACTAGATGAATTTTGTAAGGTATTAGTGCCCTTACCATGATCATGTTCAATGTCCTTTTTTTGTGTAGTGATCTAGTGCTTTGAATCATAGTGGATTTATTTATTTTAATCGAATAGAAAATGGTATTGGGATTTATTTTATGGGCCTCTTTATTTACTTGATCCTAAGATTAATTGTTTTCAACCATAAAACATTACACCCTATCAGTGTAGATAGCTTGGATGTTCCATAATTGGCTATATAATTCCAAATATCTCTTGTTAATGGAACTAAATTTCTCTACAGGATGGATTCTCATGTATCTTGATTACCTTAGGATAGAATCTTTCATTTATGGGAAGTTTTATTTAATGGAACAACGATCTTCTCAATATCTTCAGATAGTGCGTACTTCCATTTCTACAATGATACCCTATTTTCTTCAGTTTATATTGGGAGATTGGTCCTTAATAAAATGACTCTAGTGTCATTAGGAAGCAATATAATTCACAACTGAGTGGAATTTCAAAACTTCCTTAGAGGTGGAACAGGTAGGGTGACTTTACTTATGGTGAATTGGCCTGGATAAGCCTAAGTCAATGCAGATCTTAGATTGGATTAGTGTACATCTACAAATATACTGGAAAGGTGGATTCACTCCATCATCGAACCAAATTCATGTTAGGAACCAAAATGTGGAAAAAATAAAATAGGAAACATCCTATTTTTTCTCATGGTGGTGGTGACATTTGGAATGATTCCTAGCCTCTTGATCATCTTCAAGCATCAATCGACATGGATATTGTTCTTTAGGGTAAGTGGAGGATTTGAATCATTTTATGGTATCATGGTAACTTGAGAGGTTGGGGTGCAATAGGAAAATGTGGGAAAATATCACAATAGATATGCCTACCCTAATAAGTGTTTAAAATTGGGGGATATCACAGTAGGTATGCCTACCATGAGAGTGTTTTCATGGTTAGGTGATGAAGTGACCATGAGCAGTTCTCATTGTCAGTTGAAGGCACAATCAATTCCTCGTCATGGTAGGTAGTGGAAGTGATCATGGATTGTATCCATGCCTACCATGTCATGGTAGGTTCTCAATTTTTGGGGTAGCACGTGGTAAGTTTCCATGGTTAGTATAGTGATCATGGATGGCACAATCACTTCTAACCTTTGTAAATTTTCAACCTGCAGAACAAAAGGATTCACATTTTTTCTTATTATAGTATTAAAATTCACTATAAAAATTTAATAAGATTCATTTCCATTACAAATTATGGAATCATAATTTATATCAAAAGATGAATGTATCAATAAAAACTATATTTAAATCCAATTTCCAACTAAGTTTTAATTTTATATAGTCAACATAAAGCACTATTTATATATTATTTTTTTAATTAATGGGGGTTATTATAAAGAAAAGAAGACAAAAAATTTAAATTTTTTCTCACATTAGCTGATTGATTATATATCGTCCATCATTCTAGTGCACAGTGAGTGTGCCCTTACTATGCATCTAGTTTTACACTTTTAGGGGGATATGATTTAGTTAATTCACATTTTCTTTATGAACCACCATGAATGATTTGAATATATGATGATCATAGATGACCTAGGATAAACCTAAGGTTTTATAGTTTGAAAATTTTGTGTCAAGATTTATATATCCTATATATTATTTTCATGATTATGTGGTTTCCCACTGTGATTATTTTTGCTCACACTATAATTTCTGGTTTTAGTCAATGGTTTAAACCTGAGGGAACCATGATAACAATGAATGTGATGGAAAATGAAATGATTTTTCTTATTAGAAACCAAATGTTATGGGATATGGAATTAAAAATATCATTTATATGATTATGAAACGTTATCAAGATATGAATCATGTTGATATTTTAAATGAGCAAAGGAGGGAACAACATTATGTTGACTCCTTTTTGAGGAAACATCCACCTTTTTTTGTGGATCTACTGATCCACTAATTATATAGTAATGGATAAATATAATTAAAAATATATTTTACATTATCTTGTGTTTGGATCATGATTTTTTTTATCTATCATTTGGAAGGAAAATAATATCAATGGTTGAATCTTATAAAGAACATGAGGCAATAAGAATAAATTAACTCCATGGTGTGGGGTGAGTTTAGAAAGTTATTTTTTAACATGAACTTTCCAACATTATTTTAAAAAAAACTAAGAAGGAATTACTTTAGCTAATTCATAAGGATAATTAATGCTAATTCATAAGGATAATGAATTCATTAGTGCATATGAGGTAAATCTTATAGGGCTTGTGAGGTATGCTTATATTATTATCATTAAACCAGAATCTAATATTGATTGATTATTTAATGGATTAAAACCAAGTATCCAAAGGGTGTTATCCATATGGGACTTCTTTAGTTATGAAGAAATCAATCAATGTGCAACCAAGGTGGAAATAGATATTGGATTTATCCATCAATCTCATGGTTTTGATAAGAAAAGAAAGACAGAGTTCACATGAAATTCTAATAATAAAAATTATAGAGGGAAGAAGATGAGCCTTCCATTATACTCTAAGTGTGTAAAAAGAAATAGAGGAAATTATATTAAGGGTATTAGTAAATGATTTAATCATGGAAAGGAAGATCATCATGGAATCATATGCTGATGTGATGGGAAGAAGTTATCCAATGATGGAGAAAAAACACAATAGAATACACTACCCACACTCCAATGTTTTAAATACAAGGAGTATGGGCATTATGATAAACAATTATCCAATCCAAAGGTTAATATTGATGATTGAAATCAACAACCTCTTAAGCCCAGATAGAAAGGTAAATATCATGCGTTCACTATTGCCGATGTGGGGTATGATAATGAAGTGGTGAACGATACACTTACCATCGACTCTAGAATTGTTAATGTCTTATTTGATTATGGATCTACCCAATCTTTTATATCTTAAGAATTTTATAAGGGTATCATAATACCAAATCAATTATTAGATGTTGAATTAGTGGTGAAATACCCTAATGGTACAATGATCACATTTAAAGTCTATGATTCTTATTTGATTGAAATTTGTAGGAATGTACTTCCTGTAAATATAATTATTCTCCCTCTAGTAGAATTTCATGTTATCTTAGGCATGGATTGGATTTATTTACATAAATCCCACATGAATTTTCAAGGAAGGTAAGTTGAATTTTATATTCCAAACCAACCTATGATTATATATCAATGCGGTGATAAATATTAACTTTTAAAGGAAATTGCATCCATTGTATAAGTCATGATTCCTATTAAAAAGGGGTGTTTATCTCATATGGTTTGGGAGAAACTCAACATAAAAGATATACCTATTTTATAATATTTTGTTGATGTTTCTCTAGAATAATTTTATGGTCTTCCTATAAATCATGAAGTTGAGTTTTTAATAGAAATCATACCTGGTGAAACACTTATTTCAAAGACTCCATGTAAAATAGACCTGATTGAGTTACAAGAATTGAAGAAGAAACTCTAGGATAATCTCAAAAAGGGATTAATTCATTCAAGTGTGTGATCACACCTATTTTTTGTTAAAAATAAATATGGATCAATGAGACTCAACATTTATTATCAATAACTTTACAAGATCACAATCATAAATAAGTATTCTCTACCCTGTATTGATGATTTTTTGATCAATTATGAGGATAACAATATTTTACATGATTAATATTTGATTTGGATACTATGAGTTAAGGTTAAAAGGTGAATACATACCCAATACAAACTTCCATATGAGGTAAGGGCACAATGAATTTATAGTGATTCCATTTTGTATTACTAATTCCCACACTATCTTCATGGATTTAATGAATAGAGTCTTTAGAGATTACCTTCATCAGTTTGTGGTTGTTTTTATAGAAAATATTTTTATATATTTGAAGAGTAATAAATAGCACTAATATCACTTGAGGATTTTATTAAACACCCTATGAAAAGATAATTTGTATGAAAAATTTACAAAGTGTGAATTTTTCTACAAAACGTTGAATTTTTTTAGGTCATATAATCTCAAGCGAGGGTATATCAGTGGATACATCGAAGATGGTCATTATTGAAAATTATTAAAGACCAACCACTATGATAAATAATAATATTATTCTTGGTTTTAATGGATATTATTGATGATTTATGGAGAATTTATCATGGATATCCAATCCACTCACCAAGTTAAATCACAAGGGAGAAAAGTTCTTTTAGACATATGAATGTGAAGAAAGTTTCCAGGAACTGAAGAGAATGTTAGTTAATACACCTTTTATTAATTTAACCTATAGTGGAGAAGGGTTTGTTATCTATAATTATTAATTGAATAAAGGGGTAGGATGTTTCCTCATGAAGAATGATATTGTTATCACCTATGCCTCATGCTAATTTAATGTTCATGAGAAAAATTACCCAAATCGCGATTTTTAATTTTTTGTGGTAAATTTTGAATTAAATATATAGAGAAATTATCTTTATGGATAAATTTGTGATATATATAATGATCATAAAAGTTTAAAGTATATATTCACTCAAAAATAGATGAATATGCACTAGATAAGATGGTTAAATTTTATTAAAGATTAGGATTGATAAATAAATTACCACCCCAGGAAAGCGAACAAGGTGGATGATTCTTTGAGTAAAAATTATCATACTATCTTATCTATGATGAGGATCACAAAATATCCAATATTTCTGGATTTACAAAGGAAAGATCTAAAAATATTTAAAGAAGGGGAGAAATTTTATCTTACTAAAATTAGTGTTCAACCATCTATCCAAGTGAGGATTAAAGAGGCATAAAAAGAAGATATATAACTACAGAAGAAGGCTAGAAATGCTCCTAAGTTAAAAATTAATTATTATAGAATTATAAGGTTCAAGAAGCGTGTATGTATTCTGTCTATACCAGATTTGAAGAAGGATATGTTGGATGAATATCATAGTTCATCATTATCTATTCATCCTAAAAGTATGAAGATGTATAGAGATCTGAAAGAATATTTCTAGTGGGACAACATGGAAATAGATATTGTAGAGTACGCATCTCAGTGATTATCATGTCAGTAAGTTAATTCCTAGAAATATAGGTCTAAGGAGAATCTACAACTATTACCCATACATGAATATAAATAGAAAAACATCACCATAGATTTTGTCATCAGACTTCCCAAAATTACTAAAGGCCATAATTCTATTTGGGTTGTAGTTGATCACCTTAAAAATTAATAATATTTCCTTGATATTAGGGAATATTTCTCTCTTTAACATCTTACCATAATATACATTAAAGAAGTGGTAAGGTTTCATGGAACACAACATTCTATTATATCAAATCGGAATTTGAGGATTACCTTGAAGTTATGGTGAAGTATTCAATAGGATATCGATATAGAGTTTAGTTTTAATACTTATTATCATCCTCATAAATATGGTCAGTCTGAGATAAAAATTCAAACCCTAGATTATATATTGAGATCTTATTCTATGGATTTCAAATGTGGTTAGGATTAACACCTTCCTTTAGTCGAGTTTTCTTACAAAAATAACTATCACTCAATCATTAAAATAGATCATTATGAATCCATATATGTAAATAAGTTTAGAAATATAACATGATAGGATGAATTTAGAGAAAGAAAGCTATTGGGACCTGATTTAGCTGAGAAAATGATAGAGAAATTTAGATCTATTGAAAAGTACATCATGGTATCTTAGAGTCAATAGAAAAGTTATGTTGATAATCATTGGTGAAATTTGTAATTTGAAGTTGTTGAGATGGTATTACTATGAATTTCTCTAAGGAATAATGTTATGAGATTTAGAAATAAAGAAAAGTATATCCCTAGGTATATTATCCCCTTTGATATTCTTGATCGATTAGGGATGGTATCTTATCTATTAATGCTTCCACCAAACCTATCTCAAGTTCATGATGTGTTCAATGTTTCACTCCAATGGAAGTAAATAACTGATCCATTATATGTACTAAACTTAGATGTTGTGCTATTAGATCATGATATTTACTGTGAATAATAATCGGTATAAATCTTGGATCTTAGAGATAAAGTGCTACAGGACAAGACAACTCACCTGGTTAAAGTTCCCTGGGGGAAACAAAAATTCAAAGAAGCTACTTTGGAACCTGAGGATGTGATTTTGAGGATGAAATTAATTTTAAGTGGGGAATAATGTAACATCCAAAGATTTTATGATATATTTCTCTTCAAATACATTTAATTTTTTCTATAGATTATGATTCACTCAACCCTGAGTTTAAATTAACTGTAATATAGTATACCATTATAAACTAGATGTTAATTTGGTGGTATGAATAAGAATAATTAAATTTTAAAAATTATGTATAAAGTTTTTAGATAAATAAAATATATTTATAAATAAGTACCCAATTTTTAATAAAGTCATTATACACTTTAAAAATACTTTTTCTTTAAAAATAGTTTTTTTTTTCATTTTATGAGAGAATAATAAAATCAATTTATTACAATTTTAGAAAATGTATTTGAAAAAATGAACTTTATTTCTTAAATCATCATATAAAAATTAAGTTAGTAATAAATTTTTGATTTTTATAAAATGTTTTATTTTTCATAAAATAATGAAAAATATGGATTTTTCAAATAATGTCATTAAATAATGTAATTTAATCCTTATTATATTTTGGATTTATTCTTAAAGTTACATCGATCCATTTTATTTATAATAATATAATTAATTCCATTTTAATCATAAATATTCATGACTTTGATATAAGTTAAATTTTATGCATAAAAACTTATTTGCCTAAATTTGTTTTTCATTGCATTTTATGCATTTATATTAAAATTGATTTATAGAATTATAGGTATTGAATATTTAAAAAATGATACCGTATTTGGAATTATATGGTTCAAATTTATTAAATAGGTCCCTTCTATTTTTTTCATTATGAATAGTAATCGTGGTAAATATTTGTCAGCTTAGTAAGAGTAATATGGGTTAAACAGGGTTAACAATTTGAGATAAGGTCTTAAAATCAATCCAAAACTTGAATTTAGTTCATTTTATGGAAGTAATTATACCATAGGAATCTCAAATTCAAATATATATCATGTTGGTGCCATTTTACCTTAATAATGAAATTTATATTATTTTAAGTAAAGAAAATTCCAAAAATGTCACTATCTTGAATTTAATATCTCTAATTTTTTTTTCATAATCATAAAAAGAGGATAATTTAAGTTATAAATATTTATTTTAAATATAAATTAATTTTTTATGATATTAATTTATTTTTAATTTTTAGTGAGGAAATAATTATCTTAAGTTTTTATACAATGTCAACACAGTGCTTGCACAAGGAGTAGAAAAATCATGTAATTTTTTTTAAAAAACTATAAAAGTAATATTTTTTTGGGTTATTTATAGTTCCCAAATAATTTTATATATTAATATAACATATTATATATATTTTAAAGTTTTATATTCTAATTCCATTATTTTTATGTTGTTTTCAAAGGAAAATTATGTAGATTGTTCTTAAAATGAAATTAATAGTATTTTATGATAAAAATATTTAATTAAATTATTTAAAATTATAAAAATATTAAAATAGGATAATTAGGATAGTAAATAGTCTAAAATTTCATCCCTTTTTCATTTATGAGAAAATTTTTACCATATAAGTAAAATTATAACCCTTTAATATCAAGAAAGTCATTACTGCAGTGAAGATTAAAATTGGTTAACTAAGGGGTTAAACCAAAACGTAAGGTTTAAAATGACCCAAAAACCTATCTAAATTTCATTTTATGATTAAATTTAGAACTTATAATCTTTTTATTTTAATATTTTTCCATTTAGAAGTATTTTTCTTGATAATGACTTAATTATATTTTAATCTTTTTAGTAATTCAAAGTGTGTTCTTTCCCTCCCTTATAAAAGGACACCCTTATATCTTTTATTTACACCACTTTGAGCCATATATATCAACCAAAACCTACAAAATTATCTTATAAACCACCATATACATGAACTATAGGTGTTTATCTTCTTGGAATACTATTTTGAGGGTCCTTAAGAAGGGATCTAAAGGAGGCTTACCAAAGAAGAGGTAATCTTACAACTCGACCTCTTTCAATTTATTTATTCCTCTACCTCCTTTAAATATATGTTATTAATCATAAAATAATAACTTAGTTATCATAAATATAATTAAATGTTATTATTATTATGTAACTACCATTATCCACCCTCTTTTTCATCAAATGGAAGTGAAAGTATCGCTCGTACATACGTGTGGACTACCACCACCACATAGTGATACAATTAATTTTCCATCACCATATTTCATGGATGGTTATTATGATGGGATTAAAGTTTATATATTATATTTATTTCATAATTATTCTTTTATAATTATAATATAATATCTACCTTCTAACCTTCCTATTTTTTGGAAAATGATAATGTCGCTCGTGCGTACGTGTGGGCTACCACCTCCACAAAGTAATGTAATTAATTTTCTATTTACATGGACAAGAATAAGAATATATTTAATGAATATATATGATATTTATAATATAATAATAATTATTTAAAAGTGAATTATTATTTACCTTTTTTTTATTTGTCTAAAAGTGAAAAGAAGTTCATATGTACGTAAGACCTACTATATTTATGAATGGTGTAATTAAATTTTCTATCTCCATACTTTATGGATGAATCTATATATATATATTATGAATATATATTAAATTTATTTCAGGATTAAAATTATGGATATTATGTAACCATTATCAACATGTAAGTATCAGAACTAATGAACTTAAATTCTTATGGAAAACGAAATGGTTAACACCAAGAAATAATGATTTTAATAAGGATTTATTAATAAATGGGTGTTGAAATGTTATATGTGGATAATATATGATTTTATAAGTATGAAAATGACTCTTTTATAGAATTATAATAAATTTAAATTTATTATACAGGAGGTTAGAGTGATTTCGATGCAATTAAAACCCGTGGTATTGGATTTATGTTATAATCTCATTATTTATCGGGGTTGTTTATGAATAAATTTATGATGATGAAATTTCATGATATATATATTAATAATCTCATGAATTTTCATATAATATTGTTATTTATTGATAATACATATTTTAATTTAATTTTCCTCTTTTTAAGTAAAAGATTGAAAGAATATTTTTAAGGAAAACTAACTTTATTTCTCTCTTCAGTTGAAATTCCTTTTTCTTCCATATCCATGTTTTCTAAAAAAAGTTTTAAGAATGTTTTTAATATTTTTCTATGATTGTTTAAATATATTTTACCAGGTTTTAATTTTAAAAAAATGGTTTAAAATAAACCTCCATTTCATTCTTTGAATGAGGTATTTTTGAATTTTTACCAAAAATGTGAAAGGAATATTTATTTTAATGCACACGACATGAATGGAATTTCCCACCATCAAGAAAAATCAATGATTTAATGAATAATTTAAAAAATTATATGTAAATTTTCAAGGAAAATGTTATCCTTAATATTTTGGAAATTTTTAGATTTTATTATTTGATTTAAAAATGAAATGGGTATTTTCCTCAAAAAATATTCCATTGATATTGTAAAGAAAATTTTCATTTATGATAACATAATTTGATGTTACTTAGGATTTAATGGGGATATTGTCCAATTATACCATATTTATTCCTTATCTATATGGTTTATGGTTATGATGATGAAATATCAATGAAACCCATTTTATTTTCCACAGGTTATGTTATGATGAATGTTTTTATGATCATATGGAATACATATGAATGGATTTATGAATATGTGATAGATGAGCCTAGAATTATATATCACTCTAATGAATTGGTTAAAGATTAATTTTCTATAAGCTCAAATGGTTCATGAGAGGTTATCCTAATCCCTAAAGAGGTTACACAAGAGGTTATCCCAAGACCAAAGTAGGTACACAAGTGGTTATCCCAAGCCTAACATGTTATAAATATCTTAGTGTGTATCCTTGATAGAAGATTTATAAGATTAATATTATTCTACTATTTATGACACTATTTTATAACATGATCTTATGATAATGTTATGTTCTCATTACTCATGTTCTTTGATCCTTTTATGATTCATATCTTATGAATTACCAAACATTATTACATGAATCATGTTTATGATCTAAGAATTGATGGGTATGATTTTAAAAAGTTCATCTCATGTTATCATACCCATTATTATCATGTTATGTTTAAAATATCATTGATATATATCTTATTTAACCTTATTGAGCATCCAGGATCACCCTTTATTTTTTTTATTTTCCCCAGGATTTGATGAAAATTTTTAAGTATGATGTGTCTAAGAAGGGTGATAGTAATGAAGAACTAAGAGGGTTATGATGTGGATATTTTATGAACCAATTATTTATGTATCCATGTTTCCAAAGACAGTAAAAATTTATTATTTTTTAATTTATTTTAATGTTACGTATTGAATATATGTCTAATAATATGTGATATTTATGTATGAAAAGTATGGTTCACTATAGGTGATTAGTCTCATTGCGTAGAACATTTTCTCTATAGTCCAAGATCTTTACCGGTTTCTTCTTATAAAATAGATCATTCTCCAACTTCACCACATCTAGATACAATACATATAAGAGATATTATAGGTAATTCTTCAAGAGGTATACATGGAATACATTATATACCTGAGTAAAAGTTGGTGGGAGTGCTAGTCGATAGGTCACAACTCTGATGTGATCAAGAATCCAAAAGGATTTGATGTATCAAGGACTTAGATTTACATTCTTCCAAAATTTCATGAATCTATTCCATAGAGATGTAAAGAGGGAAACTTTATCTCCAACCTCAAACTCTAGTTCTTTCTGATGGTTATCAGCATAACTCCTTTGTTGAATTTGAGAAGTTATGATGTTTTGTTGAATGATTTAACACTTTCTATCATTTATTTGACAATTTTAGGTCCCAGTATCTTGTGTTCACCGATTTATCCCAACACATAGTTTTACTACATTACTTCCCATAGAGGGTTTCATATGGATCCATTTTAATTCTTAATTATAATATATTATTATATGATAACTTTATAAAAGGAAGATATTGATCATATCCTAATTTTAATTAAATAAAGAAAGATATTAATGTGCACTCAATTTTCTAGATACTCTTCTCAGATAGAACATCATTTTTAGGGTTATAAGTTATAATGAAGTTAAACTTAGTTTTTAGATCTTGTTGGATAATTCTCCAAAACTTAGAGGTAATCCTTATATCTCAATATGATAAAATTGATAGTGGTGTTCCATATAGCCTCACCACTACTCTAATGTATATCTGTTCACATTGATCTAGTAATAATTCCTCCCTACTAATAATGAAATGACAAGTTTTTATAAGATGATCCCCTATAATCCATATAACATTAGTTTATCTAGATATATTTAGAAGACCTACGAAAAAAATACATGGTGATGTTTTACCATTTCTACATAGGTATGATTAATGGTTATATAACCCCCTTGGAAATTTTCCATCATGACTTCAATTTCTAACATACTAGGCACTTTGATGTATATTCTACAATCCCCTTCTTCATATTGTCCCACTATTAGTTCTCTTAGAGATCTGAATAAATAATCATGATGCCTGGGTGTATAGAGAATATTGAGTTATGTGAATTATTTAACAAATACTTTTTTATCTTAGGATTTTATGGTACACATAGCCATGACCCAAATATTACAACTCATTCTTCCTTAATTTTTAATTTGAAGGATTTCCCTTTTCTTTTAGCTTCCAACTTTTTTTACATTTCCAAATCATCCCTTTGATAATACTTTATATTCTCTAGAATGTATGGTTGAGAAATCATTCGAGCTAGGTATGATGTCGTTCCTTCCTTTATGACTTATATGCCCATACATTGAAAGTATAAGAAGATTAGATCCTTCTTAATTCTCATGATCGATAAGGTTGTCAGTTCCTTTCTACTTAGTTCATATTCTAATTTATTCACATTCCTAGGATAGTAATGGATCGAATAGTAATATTCTTTGATCAACTCTAACAATATTTACTAGTATATATCAATATCTTTTGTGTGAATCTATATTTTAGGATCTTATGATTCATATATATTTTACACTTCTCCCAATAGATATAATCCCCCAAATATTCAATGATAAAATCACTGCCACCAACTCCATATCATGCGTTGGATAGTTCTTATATTAGAATTTTAATTTCCATAAGTCATATTCTATCACTTTTTAATTTTGAATTAGTATAAAATCTAAGCCCTTATTTGAAGAATTGATTTATACCATGAAAATTTCTTCAATTAAGGTAAGTTTGAGTACTGATGTAGTGATAAGCCTATTTTTTCAATTCTATCATACTCTCTTTACATTCATTGGTTTAGAAAAAATTTACCCACTTCTGTGTTAGCTCAGTTAATGGGTTTGAAAATATTGAGAATTTTCTCACAAATCATCGATAATTCCCATATAGTCTAAGGAAATTATGGATCTCCATTACAGATTTTGGTCTAGGTCACTCCCTAATCACCTTTTTTAAAGTATCTACATATATCCCTTTTCTAGTGATAACATGACACAATAATGATACTTTATCCATACAAAAATCACATTTAATATAATTTACATATAGATTCTCCTTTCATAATGTCTTTAGTAGAGTACTCAAATGCTACTACAGATCCTCCTTACTTTTGGAGAAAATCAAAATAACATATATAAATACTACCATAATTTTTTAGGTAATCTCTAAAGAATATATTCATTAGGTCCATAAATATTTTTGGAGTGTTAGTGAGTCCTAAGGGAATCTATATGACATCATAGTATCTATACCATGTTCAAAATGTAGTTTTGGAAATATCTTTCTACTTTACCTTTAATTGGTAATATCCTAACCATAGGTCCACCTTAGAGAAGCACTGGGCCCAACATAACTAATCAAAAAATTTATCAATTTGTAGTAGGGATACTTTTTCTTTATCATGATTTTGTAAAGTTCATGATGATCAATGAAGAGGCACATTGAAACATCATTGTTCTTGATGAATAAGATTGTTACACCCCTTAGTGAAGTACTTGGGTGTATAAAACCCATGTCCAGATTCTCTTGTGATTGCTTCTTCAGTTCTTCTAATTTGACAGTGGCCATTCTATAGGAATTATTGGATATGGTAATAGATCCTAGTAGAGGTTCAATTGAGAACTAAACCACTTGATCATAATAGAAATAAAATATCTCTTCATATAATTTATTTGTATAGTCCCTCACAATTGGAATGTCTTCAAGAATGATTATCATATTTATCTCAATCATTTTATCTAGATATGATTTCTAAAAAGGAAATAATATGCATTCTTAAGAAGAAAATTAAAAAGTAGATTGATCCTTATCTTTACAATTTTATAAAATTAGAGGAAGATTTGGGATATATATAATTATTTTCCTCTCCCAATAATTTATGTTGGATTTATATATGGAAAACCAATCCATTCCCAATATAACATGAATTACCATTAAAATTATAATTATAAGATTTTCTAGAAGAAAATTCTTATAAAACTTAACTTGTGATACAATAATCATTGAAGTTTTCACTAATGACATCAAATTATTTGGGTTAGTGACTTTATGATCCTAGAAAACTTATTAGATATACTAGAGTAATGTGAATTGATATACAACAAGACATACACAAATTTGGGGTGGTGGATAAGTGTGACTTAATTATCATGATCCATATTAGTAATCATCATAATTTAATCCCTTATATTTACATTTTCTTATATATTTTTGGTTCTTATCATCCTTATTATCACTTGGATTAGGGAATTGACTTGGATAATTCCCAAGTTCCCCACATCAATGACATTGAAATATTAGTGTTACCTTATGTTGAACTTTATTTCTCTCCACCGTGTTAAAAAACTCTTTCTTTTTTCCTTGATAATAAAATAATTTATTCCCTTATTTTATAAACATAAAACATCTTCTAGTCCCTTTAAGACATTCTCCTTGGTGCCTCTTCCCATATTTTTGACATGTAATAAATTGAATCTTCTTTTATTTATCATTTTATCACATGAAATTCCATGAGAAAGTATCCCTCTCTTATTTGATGTGTTTGGAAATTCAACTATGTTATAGTTTTTTATCATAATTATTGACAGTTGGTTTGGAATAATAAACAATGTCTCAATTTAACTCCCATTAGGTTAGGCATGTCATCAGATAAATCATCACATTTCCTATCACATTGGTTATTGGCATGATTACTATTATTTCCCACCATTAACTAAAATAAAATAAAATTAGGGATGATAATAGTTAAACTAATAAGCATATAAAAAGGGAAACTATGAAATGAGAAGTAATAACCTATAAATGACATGTATATCACAAATCACGAGTCTTTTGTTTTCAATATTTGTTATCCATGGTAATTTTCCCCTTATATTTTCTGACCTAACAATCAATTCAAGTCCTTTATAATTATTTATGAAGGTTTTGTGAAATTACCAAGGAATATAACCTAGGATTATCAAACTAGATACACAAAAATTACCATTTTCATACACTAGGTATAGTTTGAGTTAATACCCTATGGACCCTTTCAAGTTTGTCACCCCTGGGTATATCTATGTAAGAGCCACATCTACTTGTAGTATCCAAACAAGTATTTCATTACTTAGAAACCACTCACTCTATAAATTTTCTGATTTTTTCGTATGCTTAGACTCATACCTTGGGTTTTTAACAATGTATTCTTATTCTAATCCCCAAAACTAACTAGAAATTTATCTAATATCAACTATAATGACCCAAACCTCTTACACATATTATTACATGATTTTTTACATAAATATCCAATAATAATAACCCAAGGATCCAAAGGCCTAGTGCCTTTGGGAGACTATGTTAAAAAACATCAACATGAATCTAAAATACAACATCTTTATTTTAAGCTCCATAATGATCTCTTAAATTCCTTTGATCTTCTAAAAATACATAGGATAACTTAGGGAATACATAAACAAAACAGGTGAACTATAAATCGTAGTACGAGAATAACCATGATGAAAGAGCACATCATATGACTCAAATGGAATAATATGATATCATAATGGACAAGGTACATGAATGATCACATGGAGGCATGACATAAATAAGATAGAATCATAGAATCAAGACATCATAGGAATGTGGAAACATCATAATACACAACATCATAAGTATAAGTCAAGTATTAGAATCGAGACATCATAACATGTTGGAAAAATTACTATAATGGATTAGGTATACTACCCAATCCCTTATTGTAGTAAAACAACCTGAGGATTCATCTAACCTAGTACCTGACCTAGTTTTCTAGAAGTCTTAGAGGGAATTCTCGATCCCCATGGGATGGAAACTGGTGTATGGGAATCACAAAACATATCTTGGAAACAATTTATACCTCATATAACAAAAATAAATAATTAGTGTAAATAAAAGCAATAAACCGTCGAACATGATATACACATAACTAAACATCCAAAATAGAATATACAACTAAAACATAAATGAATCAATAGTAGGAGAAGATTCAAAAAAATAAAGTACAAAATGCAATAGGTTAAGTGAAAAATAAAAAAACCAAATATAAAGAAAATACCCACAACTCTATAAGCCCCCTCATGACACACTGTCACTATCCAAGAAAAATATACACCTTAAGAATCCAAGTATGAAATAATCAAATTGTAATAAAGATTAACCTGTAAAAATATAGGCATTAGCTAAACATATAACAACCCTTCCATTTATTACACATTATTTAATGATTTATTAAATAATCTTACACTTAATACAACCCAAAATATCAATAATTATAGTGTCTTTTAGAATTAGGTACATTACATAACATCTTGAACATGGGATACAACACATTTTTTGAAATCTTCTTTAATATACTTTAAAAAATGTCATGGATTTTAAAACTGAATAGGATAACCTGGGGACATACATAAGAAAGGAGTGAGATATAAATCCCAATAAGGAAATAAACATGGAATAATATAATAATACATGTTAAAAAATAGGCATATAAATGGGGCATAAAAAGAGTAGGAATCATGAGAATGAACAATGATATATCATGATAATCATAAAGGCAACATGGGAAGTGTGGAAATAACTTAAGACACTGTATCATAAACATAGGTCAAGGATAACTTCCAAGACATCATGATAGAAAAGCATCATAAAGGAATTAGGTTCACCCCCTATCCCAAAATATAATTTCATGAGACTAAAAAATACCCAATGCATTGGAGCACTATATAATTTTGGGCACAACCGTCACTTTTCATTTCATTCTGATGCTTAAGTGTGCCACATAGATCATACAACCACTACTAGAAAAATTACCTATACCCACAGTTTTGAACCGTGGGTATAGCCCCCAAAACCGTGAGTATAGGCTATACCCACGGTTTTGGGAACCATGGGCTGGAACGACGTCAGTATAGGGGTCTCAACCTATACGCATGGTTTTGGAGAACCATGGGTATAGGGGAGTCAAAGTGTGCACCACAGTTGTTCTAGCATGGCACACAAACCCCACGGTTCCCCACGGTTTTCAAACTGTGGGGTAATTAAATTTCAAAAAATCCGCAGTAGGTAAGACTCGAACCTGCTCTCCAGCCATGCCTCACATATACGAACAACCAAGGGACCAACCGGGATGATTATTCTTTTTGTTATATAATTATACATCAGCCTATATATATTCGTCTTATCCGCACGGGGTACTAAAAAAATCAAAAAATGCACGGGCAAAGGGTTTCAAACCCGCGTCCCACACTGGGACTCATGGCCTCGTAGCAGTAAACGACGAACCAAGCTACGTTTTTTAATTGTTCTTTATATATACATATATGTATATATATATTAATATAATCTACATCAGATATTTAAATTCAAAAAATCGTAGACTGTGGGATTCGAACGCAAGTTTCACGGCCACGCTTCCACTAATTACCAACCAAGCTACAGAAATTTTAATTATATAAATTTACATTTTTATAAATATATTAAACTAAACCGTGAAAAAATATCTTCCTGCCAAAATTTTTCCATGCCCCACCTAATTTTCATTCCCCGCCATAAGCTATACCCACGGTTCTACAGAACCGTGGGTATAGGCCTTAAAAAAAACCCAATACCCACGGTTATCCAAAACTATGGGTATAGGTCTTCGGAAAATAACCCATACCCACGGTTCTCCAAAACTGTGGGTATAGGTTCACGTACTATCCCTATACCCATGGTTTTGGAAAACCGTGGGTATAGACCTATTTTTGAGTAGTGAACATAGATTCATTCTTCATATTAATTTATTACATGATCAAGGAGTTAGGAATAAATACATTTAATTACCAAGTAAAATAATTATAAGTGTATAAAGGTGAAAACTCTTTATATAAAATGTGTATGGTATTCACTACACAATTTTTTTGGCATGGAAAAATCACGGTGAAATTTTTGCAGCATAACGATGTTACAAAAAAATTCATAAAATGGGATGATGAGAGAGAAAGGGGTCTCTAATATTTTTTACATTAAATTATTAGTAAAGGGTACATGTAAATACATATCACAATATTAGGAGTTGGAAATAGAAGTCATAAGATAATAATGAAACTTGAATAAAGAAGATAAGGTGAGGATCTCTTACTTGAGTGTGTGAATCCAAATGATTGGGAGGAGCTTCTTGAGAGCTTGGGTTGCCTTGGGAGGAATCTATAGAGGTGAGGGAAGAGTGAGGACATGATATAATTATTTTTAGTGAAGATAAATGGGATATTGGGTAGGTTTAAATAGTAAATGAGTAGGGATTTATTTATTATTTCTCAAACTTAGGTTTTGGACTCTATATAATAAGATAACCAAAACCAAAAAAATTACTATGGTTTTTTTCCCATGGTTTCTACCAAATGGGAGTGGTTTTTATTATTTTATAAGGTAAAGGCATGAAATTAATAAAATAATACCCTTTATTATATGGAGGTGAGTCATACTTTTAAAGAAATGATTTTATAAACTTAAAATATATTAATAGTTTTATAGGATTCATAAAGGCATTATAAAATTTAAAAAATAAACATAAAATCACATTATTTTAAAGTAAAAAACATATATTTGGTCTTTAATACCATTTATAGTATTTATTATATCACTTTTGGGTCATTATGATTCCGTAATACACAAAGTATATTTATACGATATTTAATTTTTACCCGAAAATTCAGTTATCTCAGAAAATTAAGGAAAAATCACTGTTGGATAATTTTGATTTTATGATTCCAAAAATAATATTAATTTTATACAAATAATTTTCTAAATATTTTCATTTTAACTTTTAAAATAATAATCAAAATTTATTGTGAATTGCTGTGTTTTTTATAATAATAGTTTTTGAACCCTTATAAAAATTACATTTGAATTCATAAATATTTTATGATAATTTATATTTAATAATTTTTTTAATAATAATATTTTATTAAAATATTATATATTTTAAAAATTCATTAATTCATCAAAATAAATTCCTTAATTGAATTTTAATATTACCAAAAAATATAATTTGTGTTTTATTATATCAAAATAAAAATCATTTATAAAGTAACAGTAATTGGATGAAAATATATTAATTATTCTATAAAAAATAATTTACATAATAATATTTCTAGGGTCTTGATACATATCCCTTTAATACACCAAAAAATTACCTATGTGTAAGGTGCATGACATTGATACTTTCATAGTTTGGTTCAACATACATGGTTTGGGTCGTGATCTTGATGAGATCAAACTTCTCCCATAAACAGTTTCACTCATGCTTAAGTTGTTGGATCATAGCTTGGGATTGGTCAAGGTAAAATCCCAATGAATCTATCTCCCTTTAAAGATATGATAAATGAACATCATAGGGTACAATCCTACTATTTGAGGTCATCAATTCCTTTGTCTATGTCAATTGGATTTGTTAAAACCCTATATTTATACTAATCATGTGATCACTATTCAAAAACTATTTTATCAATGGTAAAGATGATTAACGGTCATTTAAATATAATAATATATAATAAAACTAAATTAGTGCATGTTTTTTCTATAACCATATCACATAATAATACATTTAATTAAATCATAAGGTAAATTTTATTTATAACCATTTGGGTCATTACAATATCCCCCCTTAAGAAAATTTTCCCTTGAAATTTTCATTTCCCACACTAAAATAGATGAGGGTAACTCTATTTCATCACTTCCTCTAGTTCCCATGTCACTTCTTCAAACTTTTGGTTTCTCCATAGTACTTTTACCAGGTGCATTATCTTATTTCATAGAACTTTGCCTCTACGATCTAAGATCTTCACCAGCTGCTCTTCATATGAGAGATAATTCTCCAATGGTGCCACCTATGAATTGAGTATATGTGAGGGGTATGGTATTTATTTTCTTAATAGGGATACATGGAATAAATCATGTACTTGAGATAGGTTAGGTGAGATTGCTAGTCGGTAAGCCACCTCTCTGATGTGATCACGGATATCAAAGGGGCCAATGTATCTTGGACCAAGATTTTCCTTCTTCCCAAATCTCATCACTTCATTCCATGGAGATATGAGGAGGAATACCATGTCTACAACATCAAAATCTAGGTCTCATTGATGATTTTCGGCATAGATCTTCTTTCAACTCTAGGAAACCTTGATGTGTTACTGAATAGTTTTAACATTTTCACCATTTCTTAGACCACTTTAGGACCTAGCAGTTTTTATTCCCCAACTTCATCCCAACATGCAGGTGTTCTGCACCTCTTTCTATAAACAGCTTCAGAGGGATCTATTTGGATGATTGAGTTGAAATTTTTTTTATGAGAATTTGACCAAAGTAAGATATTGGTCCCATCCTCCTTTAAACTCTATAGAATATTCTCTTAAAATGTCTTCCAGTTTTAGAATAGTCCACTCAGACTAGACATCAGTTTGAGGATGATAGACCATAATAAAGTTCAGCTCAGTGTTTAGAGAATTTTGGAGAATTTTCCAAAACTTGGAGGTAAATCTTGGATCTCAATTAGATACAATTGATAGTGTTACTCCTTGAAGCCTCAACACTTCTCTGATGTATATCCATTCAAGTTGATCCAGTGAGAAATCCTATCAAATTGTAATGAAGTAAGCAGTCATTGTAAGACAATCCACCCCAACCCATATATCATTATTCCCTCTTAATATCCTCGAAGGGCCAGTGATAAATTCCATGGTGATGTTTTCCCATTTCCATGAAGTTATGGGTAATAGTTGCATCATCCCCTTGGATTTTTTCCTTTCCACTTTCACATGCTGACATACAAGACATCTTTATATATATTCTGCAATCTCCTTCTTCATATTTTCCCACCAATAGTGTTCTCAGAGATCTCAATACATCTTTGTGCTTCCTGGGTGGATGGTGAAGGTTGAGCTATAGGCATCATCCAATAGATCATTCTTTAACTTAGGATTTGATAGTACACATAGTCTTAACCCAAATATCACAACTCCTTCTTCATTAACATTGAACTTCAAGGATTTACCTTTCCTTATAGCTTCTAATTTTTTCTAAATTCCCAAATCATCTATTTGAGCATCCTTTAACCTCTCCATAATATATAGTTGAGTAATCATTTGTGAAAGTATTGATGATGTTCCTTCCTTTATTATTCCCATGTCCATCCTTTTCAAATCTAAGAAGATCAGATCCTTCTCAATTCTCATAAATGATATAATTGCTAGATCCTTTATACATAGAGGATCATCCAATTTATTCGATTTACTAGGATAGTAGTGGATTGTGAAGTCATAGTTTTTTATTAGCTCAAACAATATTTATTGGTCCATATTCACCTATTTCTATGTGAGTATATATTTAAGAATTTTTTGATCTGTATTTATTTCAAACTTATCCCTGAATAGATAATTCCACTTTTTTTTCAAAGTGAATATTACTACATCATACTCTAGATCATGTTTTGGGAAGTTCTACTCATGAAATTTCATCTACCTTGAAGAATAGGCTATGAATTTATCATTTTTTATTAACACACACCCAAGGATTTCTTCAAAGGATCACTAAATATCATGAAAAGTTATCCACTTGTGGGTAGTGTGAGTACAAGGAAAGTGATAAGCCTCTTTTTAGTTACTTTAATATCTCTTCACACTCATCATTCTAAGAAAAATTTACTCCCTTACAAGTTATCTTGGTTAGAGTGTTTTGAAAATCATGATAAATTTCTCACAAATCGATGATAATACCTATCTAATCCAAGGAAACTATTGATATCTATCATAAATGTTGGCCTCATACATCCTTCAATTTATTTTGTCTATGAAGGTTCCTCAAATATTCCATTTAATGTGATGATATTCCCCAATAATGAGACTTCCTTTTACCAGAACTCACATTTTCCATACTTGGAATAAAGATTCTCCTTTCATAAGGTCATTAGCACAATGCTCAGATTCTCCTTGTGCTCCTCCTAGGTTTTGGATAATATTAGAATATCATTTTTAAATACTACCACAAATTTGTCAAGGTAATATCTAAAGACTATATTAATCAAGTACATGAATATTTATATATCATTATTGAGTCCAAATGGAATTACTATGAAATCATAGTGCCCATACCTTATACTAAAATAATTCTTGGGGATATCCTCCTTCTTCACCCTAACTTGGTAATATCCTGACTATATATCAAACTTGGATAAGTATTTTTCTCCATGTAGCTGATCAAAGAAGTCATCAATCCATGATAAATGGTACTTTTTTTTATCACTATCTTGTTGAGCTTAATATAATCAATACAAAGGCACATTGACCCATCATTCTTCTTGATGAAAAGGATTAGTGCACCCCATGGTGAAGCAGTTGGGCGTATGAACCCTTTATCTAGATTCTTCTGTAGTTATTCCTTTAGCTCATAAATTTCCAAAATATCCATTCTATATGGAGTCTTGGATAATGGTAATGCACCAGGTATAAACTTGATTGAAAACTCAACCTCTCGGCTAGGAGGAATACCAAAAAATTCCTTGGGAAACACATTAACATATTCCTTCACAATGGGTATGTCTTCAAGGATGATTCTTTCCTTATACTCAACCATTTAAGCTAGATACTATTTTTCATAGGGAAATAATATCAATTCTTGTGATGTTTCTCCTAAATAATATTCATCCTCCTCCTTTCACTTGTACAAAATTGATGGTCGATTCATGATACAGAGAGTGATTTCCTTCTCATGGAAATCTATATTGGATTTATATAGGGAAATCCAATCCATACCCATAATTGTATCAAATTCCACCAAAAAGAGTATGAAAATGTTCTCATAGAAGTTCATCCTTTAAATTTTGATAGGGGAGGAGTTATATACTTGGGATGCAATAATTGCCTCATTTTCCGTTTTCACTGATAACTCTACTCCCGTGCTTTTTATTGGTGTTTAAATAGTTCTACTAAACTTTTTTGATATGAAGGAATGCATAGAAACATAATAAAAAAGTACATTCACTATCCTTTAATTAATAATTAGCATACATATCACTGCTTCATTGTCAGGATCCACCTTAGTGGTTGTGATGGAAAAACTCACACTTTTCTCCTTGGATGTTTTTGGTTGTCTTCAAAATCCCTTGTCTTAATGCATTGATTTTGAAAATTTCCCTGTTTCCTTATAGTTGAAGCAATGAACAATACATTGAGGTTTAACTAATCATTCCTTTCCTTCATTGCATTAGTGGGTTTCTCCTATCAGCAATTTCTAGCTAGGTTTCCTTCCTTCCCACACCTAAAGCATTTCCTCATCCCCCTTAGGCAATTTTCAGGGTGCTTCTTTCCACACCTTTGAAAAGTGGGATGTTGAAATTTCTTGGCACCGTTGGATTTGTTATAACAAATGGGTCCCAATGATAGCACAAGCACCCCACCTTAACATGTTCGTCAGGTCCTGGATTTCCAAGTACCACTAGTTTCCCCGCAAACATGTAGTCCCCACCTTGGGGACCATCCACATGCCCGAACAGGTCATCGAACTAATGAATGTCCCCACAGGCCAACACATGTCCTTTTCAGTGTGCTTTTCCCTCACTCACACACACCCTGGGAAACATCCCATAAGGTCACCCATCCAGATCAGTATTCCAGGACAAGCAAACTTAATTATGGATTTCTAATCATGTAGGCTCCCAAAAAAGAAGGTACACCTTGCTGACATGAGTAATATCATTTATTCATTTTAGGGTCCTGAAAATTATTCCAAGGGAAGAAAATACACCCATAATCACTTTACAGAAGGAATCAAGTACTCCTATAAGTCTAGAAAGGTTAATGGACTCAAATTGAGTAGAAAATTTCAGAAGAAACTTGAAGGAATTCATGTTTTTAAAGGATTTCAATTATCCCGCGTACCATCACCAGGAAGGGTCCAGAGATCACCTGGATCATGAACTACTGGTATGCGGAATGATCCACGAGGCGCTAGCCCACGAAGTGATGACCAACGATACCAGTAGACCGCGAATAGCGTCGATGAAGGAATCATGCATGCGAAGGCCATCCGCGTACCATCTCGCAAACTTAATGGTTCATGAATGAGGAAAACTAGTAGGCTTCTACAAACCATGATCATGAACCGTATCCTTTATAAACTCCAGTTGACTGAGTCTTATGTGGGTTAGGACATCTCTTCATGGGCCTCCGCAAATGGTATCGCATGCCCAATAGATATAATTTCCCTAATGCTCTTTAAAAGGAGAACAAAATAAATTGAGAAATAATGGATGATGAAAGATTGAAGCGGACCCAGAGGTTGGAATAACTCGAGGAATATTCTGGCTTCATTCTTGATTCATCTGCGAATCCTGAATCACAAACCATACTCTCCACAGGTACAACCAACTGTGAACCATAAAATTGGGAAATTGAACAATAATAATAGAACCATAGACCTAATTGGTGAAACCATGGACTACATAATTCTCATGGATGAACTCCCCGTGAATGATAATCCCCTAGAACCTCCTTCAAAATGGTGTTTCGCATAGTGTATCACTATGTGGATTTAACCCAACATTGCATACTGCATTAGTATGCAGATAGAACCCAAACCGGTATGATGGACCACGTACCACTGTGGTGCACAGTGGTATACACCCATGCCTGTGTACTGCATCGGTACACGGATGACCCCTCTACCCACATACCACTATGGTATACAGAGCTTCCCCCATCCTGCTTAAGAAAATAGTATGCAGAATGGGGTGTTTATGGGTATTATTTCCTCTAGTTCCAACCTCACTCTCTAATCCTCCATAATCCCTCTGCAAACTAGTCCTCTGTCATCAGTCCAAAGACTCCTCCAAAGTCACTGGACCCATATGATCAAACCATTGGGTGTATCAGCGTGCCCCTTTGAGTTTACATACCCATGGTAAGCAGAGTCACGAAGGATCTCCCCACAAAATTCTAGGATTCAGGAATGTCTGTGGGTCTACATTTCCATGGTAACCTGGAGTCCAACCTTGGGATGCCAACATGAACCTCCCCATTCTAGGGATTAAGGGTGATCACCTGCTTTTCCATTCAATGAGAAATGCTGATCAGTCAAAGGGGTTATGTTCACTCCCCCATTTGATGAGGAAAAAACTCCTCCCCTTCACAGAACATGTTTTGGGGCCCTCCCACTGAGGTAAGTCCCCATTCTTCCAAGGATGGTCTGCATGAACTTTAATTTCATCTCACATTAAAGGGTTCATTGTTCTACACCGTCTCCCACTGTCACCCCAGCCTCTTCTGTCGCAGGCTCTCCCTCTCCCACCAATAAGAGAGGAAGCATGTGGATGGTTGGATCTCTCGCATCCTCTTGTTTCTCACATCGATCATGAATCAAATGGGTTTAGAGGTTTGTGATGATTACAACATCCACACACAATCTGAACTATGAGAACTCTGATTCCTGATCAAAATAGGATACGTAGGATTCCTACTTGAAGGCTCGATCTCAAAAGGGTTCCCTCCCAAAAGGGTTTACTCAATCATGTTTCCCTCAAATGGGAAGCTTCCATACGTAATCCCCATCTAATCTAAACTATGGGGACTCTTATTCTTGATCAGACCAAGATATGTAGGATGCCTATTTGAAAGCCTGAGCTCAAAAGAGTGCCCTCACAAAAGGGTTCACCCAATCATGTTTCCCTCAAATGGGAAGCTTCCATGTATAAGCCCCATCGAATCTAAACTACATGAACTATGATTCTTGATAAAACCAGAATATGTAGGAAACCTATTTTAAGGCCTGATCTCAAAAGGGTGCCCTCTCCAAGGGGTTCACCCAATCATGTTTTCCTAAAATGGGAAGCCTCTATGCGTAAGCCCCAGCCAATATAAACTACAAGAACATTGATTACTGATTAAACTAGGATACATAGGATTCCTACCTGATGGACCAAGTTCAAAAGGGTGCCCATCCAAAAGGGTTCACCCAACCATGTCCCCTCAAATGGGCAACCTCTATGCGTAAGCCCCACACAATTCCGAACTACGTGGGTTCTTATTCCTCTCTCAATGATACATAGGAAACCCATATTATGGGTATGATCCCAACATCAAATCACCTTCTTCCCCCCTAGATGACGATAAAATCTAGAGCACCTTATTGTATGGCTTAAGTTAGCATCACCTCTGTAGCATCAAATATATGTATGCTTGTGATGATCCTGCCAACTAGGGGTAGCCTATGGACACACTCTTCAGGAATGAACTAAGGATTAATGAACATATAAACATGACTTAAATCTATAAGAGATTCATTAAATATGAAATAATCCTCCATCTAAAGGGTGTGGTGATCCTGACTTCCAATCATCTCAACTAATGGATTCCTTAAGTGTCGTTCACCAAATCATCATCCAACGAGCACCTGCCTTTGGAAAGAAGGTCCATGAATCATAGATACCAGGGTCGTTGGGTGTTTCTGGCTCCATGAATAAACCCATTGGAGACCATATGAGGATGTTATATTTGAGGAGGACCGATTTCACAAGTACTTGACCCCATGTAATCTTCCACTGGGACCATATGAAAGTGGAATTTCTTTCACAACATAGAAAGGATAAGCAACCCAATCCCCGCGGGGTTAATACAACCTTTATTTAAAGGATAATGACGTAGAGCGAGTCAAAATAAAAGAAATGGTGAACTTGAAAAGAACCTATCTATATATAAAAGAGGTGGATGGTGATTCTCATCAGAATATTTCCTCATCACCTAAAATGTACCACCTCAGAGGCGGAACAAAATTGGTGAACCCAATGTGAATCCTTATCCAAGGTGGCAGTTCTACCCCAATGATAATAAACAAAATGATATTTCATGTTAGACCATTTTGTTCTCCTTTGTATGCATGAAATGTTCCACCTCAGAGGTGGAACCAAAATGGTGAACCCGATGTGAATCCTTAACCAAGGTGGTGGTTCTACCCCAATGATAATAGACAAAAGGATATTGCATGTTGGACCATTTTGTTCACCCTTGTATGCATGAAATGTGCCACCTCATAGGCGGAACAAAAATGGTGAACCCAATATGAATCCTTAACCAAGGTGGTGGTCTTACCCCACTCAATCCCCTTCGCCCCACAAACAAAAAAAGAGGGGAAGGGGGCCAAGCTGAATCTCCAAATATGAATATGTTTAAAATAATGCTACTTTGATGAGATCTTGGGATCTGTATGTCATATATGTATGTTGCAGGTTCCCACAGAACAACCTTTGATCCAAATGAAATCCCAACGACTGATGAAAATAGCCACATCAACAATCCCGTAGGCTTCCGGGGCCTGAACGAAGAGCAGGACCCCCTCGCCTACCCAGTGTCTTCAACACTGGGTATCCAACACGCTGATCAAAGAGTACTACTAAAATGGTAGTCTCCCCATAGTGGAGGGTGCGAGACAAGCGCTACAGTATGTAAAGGTTCTCCATCTGCCTCCTCATCCACAAATGACACTCTAGTACGAGGCGGCCCTGGTGGTCATCTCAAACTGTTTCGGGAGCCTATCCCTGAAATGTGACAATGAGTACCTACCTTACCTTAGAGAGGCAGATAAAGTCAATCCTGAAAAATTATTCTCAACTACATAGGTGTCCTACTCATGAGCCCCTGCCAAAGAGTGTCACCGCTGACACTGGATGACTAGACCTCCTCCCACAGAGGAGGACCTTATGCTGAGGGAACCTGCTAAAGTCCAGGAGACTCGGAGCCCTTGGGATGCCTGCCAAGGGTGACAAATATATAACCAGGAACATTCTATCACCTTGGTTTCCGAGGAGCAACTCCACCATACTAACGCATCGAAATTCAATGGAAAAACATACAACTCTTACCACTCCACTCAAGACCACCATAGAAATAGGGTGGAACAATACGAGCACATACATGTTTTTGCTAGTTCTCGCTGGTCCCGCCATATAGAAAGAGCGGAAAACTACAGGCAGATGCAGATATTTTCCGATGCACAACAAGACCACCATCCAAATAGGGCAAAAACCAGCTACACACAAGCAAAAATATCTACTGATGCATTTCAAGACCACCATCCAAATAGGGAGGCAACGAGCTACATGTAGGCACAAATACCCGATGATGCATTTCAAGCCTGCCATCCAAATAGGGTGGCAAGAAAATATGAACAGAGTCAAATTCTTGTGGATGCATATAAAGCCCATGAGACAAATAAAGCGGTAAGAGAGCAGATGAAAATCCTTGCTCATGAATATAAAGACCACTAGTCCAATATGGTGGCAATCAGAGAAGACAACTGATGGAATACTCATTTCTCTGTCTCAGAACAGGAGAACTACCAGTATCTACTAGCAACTCATGGAGGAACAGAGTAGGCACAAACTCCTGATCCAATATAGGAATGGGAATTCATACCTATTCCAGCCAAATATGTATCTCAACACATGCTGAAAATGATGGAAGATCAAATGTCGATTCTAGCCCATATCCTCCAAACATTCCAAGATATCATTGCATCAGCGTAAAGGAAAGAAATCAGGTCCACGAACTGGTTTTCTCAAATGGAATGAATCACTCACAAAATGAGTTGGTCACTCTAGAGAAGTTGTGCATCCCTACTTTTATCTAGGAGGGTCAATGGAAATATCCCACAATACATAGACAACCAGATTAGGAAAAAATACCTGTTCTAACTAGGGGACACTGGTCCAATGTGGTGGCTGCTCTAGGGTAGGCATATATACTTGAAAAAACTCAAGATATCTGTCGGCGTATCTCAATAGCATCATGGGACCCAGCAAGATATGGACCCATATATGAAGGCCGTTACCAATAGTAGATGGCCCTAGTTACCTGCAAGAGAGTGCTCAAAAATGAAATGCACCAAAGGAAACTAGAAAATGAAGAGAAAGAACATGATCCTACTCTATTGGAAGTTGGGGTTCTTGATTCCCTAAAACATCTATCAATAAAGGATCAAGTCCCTATCATTCCTTACCAAATTATGAAAATGGAAATAGTAATTATGAAGGCCCTCCCCGCAATGTCGCTACCAGTAGATCTAAAGGTCCTCCCTAGAGTAATCACATGGGTTTACTCTGTGGGCTAGGAATGATCGATCATGAGAGCCTATCTCATGATGCGTGTCAGGGTATCCCTCCCCTCGACCTAAAGACCAGATAACAAGAAGGTCCTCCCATTTTTTTCGTCCATCATGATGGTCCTCCCCAGGGTATACACTGCAGATATGCTTCTCCCTGTAGTCAGACATCAAGTCATGATGATATTCCTCACCATGATGACATTCATTTCCAAGGATCTCCCTGCAATGATAGTTTCTATGAAGGCCCTCCCCATAGTAATGTCAAGAAATGATAAGGTCCTCACCTCATTGCAGTACATCTTGAAGGCCCTCCCTAGGATGTGAACAGTAAAAATTCTCCCTGCAGCCAAGTATCAAGCTGTGATGGTAGTCCTCGCCATCATAGTAGTCACCGAGAAGGTCATACCCTCATTTAAATCAAGAATAAATAAGGTCCTCCCCTCACTATATCCCACCCTAAAGGTCCTCCCCATGGTATACGCTGTAAATACATTTCCCACATTCATGCATCAAGTAGCTATAGTAGCCCCTTCCATTGCAGCACTAATTGCAAAGGTCCTCCCCGAAACCGTAATTCATACTAGAAAGAAGGTCATCCCATTTCCATAACAAATATGAAAAATCCCTCTTATGCTAAGGCACTCAGAAAGATGGATTCAGACATATCGAGCACCTCATCCATCATGAGTGATAACCTTTCTCAACTAGAGGATGGCCCGAGGCCACGCTCATTTTCGGAGCCACCCTTGCACCATTCACATATTAATGAGGCTACCACCAGCCTGGTTTCTTGGAATGAAATTATTAATAAGCATTAAAGCTGGGAATATCAAGTAGAGGATCCCCCGAAAGAACAACAATAGGATATGTTGCTTGTGATAAGACAAATAGCTAAGGATGAATCTTCATCATATAAAAGAAAAAATCCTACCTTACAAAGGGTATGAAGACCACGTTAACATGATAGGGAAGCTTCACCATCTAATCAACCTGGAAGCTCTCCTGTCTGCACGACAGCCACAATCAGAAAGGAGAAATAAAAACCTTGAACTGGCTTGCCTCCATGCACTGCATAAGTTGCGTCACCTCATCAGTGACACCCAAACTGGAGATCACATTCGGGGATGGGGAGAACATGGAGCTCTGCACTTCACCCCACATCTCATCCAACAAACCTCATTGGAAATGAAATCCTATAATTTCATTACCCAAAGGCATTAATCAAATGAAACCTATGCTTAGGAAAGATAGGACACTCAACAAAAACCATCCCAGATTAAGTCTCAAAAGCATTATGATTGAAGAGATCAAGCCATCAAAAAGATTCTGAGTCAGGCAACCAAGAACATCCAGCAGGCTTCCCGCCTAAGGTAATCCAACCAGAAAGTAGTGCTCATGTCTTCAAAAGGCCATAGACTCTATACAGGCCTAATGCTATACTCAGATCACACATGCGTGGGAGTATATGAAATTGAAAAGGTGGAAATAGCGGCGACTAACGCCACGATGCGGGAACAATCCCAACCCACAGGGTTGGGGGAATTTGTAAATCAAAATACCCCATAAGACCAAAAAATATGAGCTGCATCACATCAATGGAAGAATGGGAATAACCCCAGCCCACATGACTTGGGGTATTTTTACCTCAAGTCCCCATATAGTGGATGTATATCTTCTCCCATCTAGAAATAAAGATAGGGAAATGAGTCACCCATTCCAACCCTTCTTATGGCTCACACCCTCCGAGACAAAGGCACATTACGAGGTTGGACCAGGGCTCCCTTCGGGTTAATCTTCGCTAAGAAACCTATAGAATACCATGGAATAGAAGGAGAAAATCCAACAAAGGATGCAAAAATCCTTCCTACTATTTGGCACTAGGTACACCTGCCCCAAGGCAGTATGTATCAGTGAACATGGTAAATTTCAACCCCATGGATCTCATAGGAAATGTCACAGAGGGAGAAGAATTAAGGGAAGATAGTTCTCTCCCAGATTAATCCCACATTGAGAATGATGGTGTGCATACTCGGAACCAAAGAGCGGTCTTAAATTTGGATTCCCCCTCAATTAATCTATCATTACCTCCCGCTCGAAACCCTAACAAGGAGAAGAACAAATCCAAGGTCTTCTATGAACCTCATCCTCATCCCCCTCAGAATGTGTCCCTCAATATTGAGTAAAGGTTCTCTAAGTAGGAGGAATAAATGAAAGAGCTCAGGTGAATTAATGTCGAGCTACCTTGAGGGAGCTACCTCGTCGGATGTGTTTTCCCTACAGAATGTCAACATGTGCTCCCAGAAGAGGTTCCTTTTCCATAGGAACTCATCTAAGTGAATAAATACAATCTCGGAGGCCAATTCAATCTAGAACTAAGACCATCAAATTAATTAAACCTAGCCCCAGAAGGACATCAATACTTCCCCCCTTTGGGAAGGAAGCCAAAGAATATTTGGTTAAACCCACAAATGATACCTCTGACTGGGGATCAACCCAAAATTCTAGTAGCGCACACCCATTTTTGGCCACTTCCACACCATCCAAATCTCAAGCCTGACATGATATGCATCAGGGGCTCTTGAATACTATAGAGATATTAACAACTCGACTAGAATCCATGGAGGGGTAGCACTCTCCGATACAAATAGAGCGCAAACCCTACCTTGAGTGGGTGAGCAATGTTTCACCATCAAAAAATTTCAGAAACCCTGTATTCCTAGTATTAAATGGCTCATGGGACCTTGAATAACATTTAATGCACTATGCCTCTTATTGTGACCCACGATGGGCACTCTAGAGCAGAAAGAGATAGTAAAACTAAGGTGATTCGTACGAACCATATAGGGTTCAACCTTTGTATGGTATACTAGTTTTATAGCCAATTCAATCACAGGATGGGAGGACCTTCGGTGATAGTTTATCTTCCAGTTCAGTTCGACACTGCCTAAGACAATGGTTAGTGATCTCATGAAATGAAGGAGGTGAGAGAACGAGAGAGTCTCATACTTCATTTCCTGATGGAAATGTCTGACTTATTCCTTGAATCGACTGCTCCCCCAGGATGAGATGCTCGTTATGTGCATCAAAAATCTTCATGATGAATTATGAACACCGTTCATCCTAGTGAAGTACACAAGTGGGTTTTGAGACTTCTCTTCCATTTCCCAAAGAATAGAAGACTCCTTGCAACAGATCAACCTCAAGTCACGAGTGGCCCCATCAACCCTGGGAAAAAGAGTGGTAAAAGTTGAAGCAGCTTCTATCACGCTTAAGCTACCCCTGACACCTGCTCTAGTTATGAGGTCCCCACCAAACCATGCAAGACCCCTGGACACTAACATCCACCTCCACCCTGCCAAGATGAGAGATGAGGTGCTAAAAGAAATCAGTTCTAAGAAAAAAGAAATAAATTTTACTTGTTCTGAGATAACCAGGTCCGCAGCTATTTTATAGCCACCATGAATTGTAACTTGCTCTGACTACCAGATCCAAATAGATCTGATGAAGTGGGTCTTGAATACCATCCAAATTATTGTCCTTATCACCGAATACTGGGACATACCATCAAGTAATACTTCATTTTCATGGATCTACTACAAAAGATGGTAGATTCTGAGCAAGTCAAGTTTGGCCCGCCGCCATCACAAGTGGCATATGTTTCTACCTCAGATTAAAGTGAGGAAAAGGAATGGAAAATAGTCTATAATAAGGAGAAAAAGTTTTAAAATTGGATGACTCTAAAGACCATCAACCAAGTTCCTGGCATCCTCCAAGCATAGTTAAAACAACCAATCGTGCCCCTAAAAGATCCCAATACAACACAACCGTCCTCCTCAGCCCCGTAACCCTCTAAAGGATATAAGGGAAGAAAGTAGAAGCAAGAAGATGGGATGAAATTAAAGTCGAAGTTAGTGTTGAAACTTTAGGACTTCATGCCAATAGATTTGGTATAACGGGCACCACCTCGCAAAATGGTACAACGAACACCACCCCTCCAAACAGTACAATAGGCATCACCCCGCCAAACAGTACAATGGGCACCGCCCTTCCAAATAGCACAATGGGCACCGCCCCACCAAATAGCACAATGGGTACCGCCCCACCAAATGGTACTATCAGAAGGATACAGTCAGACTGAAACATTGTCAAATCAAGAACTGATCTTCGGCTCCATTAATATCATTCACTTGATGGACCTATTCTCAGATGGAGACTACGGCCATGAACCCAAGTTCCCCGTGCCTAGGTAGAGAGATGGAGGAAGAGTTCACAAAGGCTAGAGGTTTCCTAGAAGGAAAGATCATGGCAGGATTCAAATTACCAACCATGTCATAAATGGAACTATTAACAATGCGGAAACTCATAGAAGGACCCTTCAGCACACACAATAAGAACTTGAATGCTCCTCTTCTCCCATCGGAAGAAATCCAAGCCCAATTTTCTTGGAATATCCATCAGGGGAAGAAAAAATATCAAATTTCCCAAGGCATGCAAGCAGACCAGTTTGGCCAAAACTAGAAAAGACCACAACACCATCAACCTCATTCATAGAGGCCGAACCATCTAAATCCAAAGCCCAAACCCCTAAAGTATCTATGGAAGAGCAACTTTGAGCCATGAAGCGCCGACCTTTAGAGAAGAAATATGATATTCTAAAGAAGTTGGCTTCAGTAACATCAAATCTTTCAATCCTAGATATATTAAGCCTATTCACATATCTTAGGGAGGCACTCATAGAAGCCTTAGTAAGTCCCTAGGAATTAGAGGCTAAAGTAGCTACAGATGATGTCTATCGAATGGAGACCAGTACCGAAGAATAACATGTTGTCATCTCCTTCACAGATAGGGATGAAGATGACATCATTCAAGGGAACATAAAACCCTAATATGTGTATGATAATATAAATGGAATTGATGTTTGAAGGATCTTCATTGACAATAGCTCTAGAGTCAACCTCCTCCCACTACAAATGCTTCATCGACTAGGCTACGATTAAGACAGCTTGACACCCTGAACCAAAACTCTGCTGGGATATGAAAAAAGTGTGCAGAAACTGTTGGGATGAATCATGCTTAAAACTCTACTTGGAGACCTCATGTCAGATTCCGAGTTCCTGGTAGTGCGGAAAAGTACGACCTTCAATTTCTTGTTAGGGAGGCCTTGGCTATATCAGCACGTTGCAATTCTGTCATCATACCATCTGTGCATCAAATATTGCACTAATGGGGAAAATGGGACATTGCAAGCTAATAAATCCCAGTTTGAGTCCTATGAGTCACATTATATTAATGCAGGGTTCTATGAGTCAGAAGAAAAATATCCATTGACTGACGACGTTGATTGGATTGCTGCCCCGAATGGATTGGAAATAGCCTCCTTCTACCCCCTCCAGCAACTTGAAGAAGAGTATGTATTACCCATTAACCAAGTTGAATGATTAAGTACAAGTTAGGATGAAAACTCAATTGTCTACATGATCTCCATTACATCTGCTAAGTCTAAAGACACGGGAGAACATGTCGACTTCTGTGATGACAAGAAAATCCCTATCAAAGATTCTTCTGGCCCATCCATGGGACCCCAAACTACCCTCACCTTACTCACTAAGGTAAAAGACAATTTCTCTCCCAACTTTGGAGAGTTCATCTCAAGAATCCGCTCTCTAAAATAAGAGGAATAAAAAGATGATGATGATGATGAAGAAGAAGACCTCATAGATGCCCCTCCTGCATTTGAGGAAGGTGTATCTACCACAATCGATGAACTTAGGGAGATAAACCTGGGCACCACAAATAACCCGCGACCCGCTGTGATTAGTGTGGCTATTTCTATCTAGGAGCAGAAGGCATATACCTCCTTTCTAATGAAGAATCGAGATGTATTTTCCTAGAATTACATAGAAATTCTAGGCCACTATCCTGTGGTCACCACTCATCATATGGGCTTACTAGAAGACCACCGAGGCTATAAGAAAGCAGTTAGAAGGACCCACCTGATACATGCTGCCAAAATAGAGGTTGAAGTTGAAAATATGATCAGAGCCAACTTCATAGAGGAAGTACAATATCTGATCTGGATGGAAAATATAGTCCCTGTCAAAAAGAAGAACGAACATATTTGAATCTTCATCGACTTTAGTGACCTTAATCGACATTTCCCAAAAGACAATTTCCCAGTCCCTATCACACAATTGTTGATCGATGCAACCACCGGATATGAGGCCCTCTCTTTCATGGATGGAGATTCAAGATACAATCAAATCTAAATGGCCCGAGGAGATGAAAAATCCACTGATTTTAGGGCCCCTCAGAGAGTGTTCTGTTATAAGGTAATGTGATTTGGTCTAAAAAATTTCGGCGCCGCATATCAGCGTGCCATGCATTACATCTTGAAGCCCTTCTTGGGAAAGTTCACAGAGTGTTATGTTGATGATCTGGTGGTTAAATCATGATAGTTCTCAAACCGCCTGGATGATCTTGAAAATGTATTTAAAAAATTATAGCAACACATTTTAAAGATGAATCCCTTAAAATGCGTATTTGGAATCACATCTGGAAAATTCCTCAGCTTCGTCATATGCCATCGCAACATCGAAGTCGACCCCGATAAGACAAAAGACATCCTTGTCATGTCCCCACCTTGCAACCTCACCAAGTTGAGAGGTCTCTTGGGGCACCTCGCCTACATTCGGTGCTTCATAGCCTACTTGGAAGTTAAATGTTTACCTTTAACTAGGATGATGAAGAAAGGAGTTACATATGAGCTGAGAAATGATTTCTAAGAAGCATTTGAAAATCTCAAAATATATCTCATAAGACCATTAGTGTTGATGCCTCCAGTTGAGGGGAGACCACTCATTTTGTATGTAACTACCCTGGAATGGTCATTAAGCGCCTTCCTTATATAGAAGAATGATGTAGGTAGCGAGAACAACCTCTATTAACTCATCCAAACAATGATTGATGCTGAAAGTCGGTTTTCAAAAATTGAAAAGAACTTCTTATGCATAATCTTCACAGTTCATAAACTTAGGAATTACCTACTGCACCATGAGGTCCACCTGGTCTCCCGCTATAACCCGCTCAAATATATCCTCAATCGTCTGATGCTAAATGGGTGTCTATCATGGTGAGTGGTCATCCTACAACAGTTTGACATATGGTACATACCCTAGAAGGCCATTAAAGGCCAAGCATTAGTAGAATTCTTGGCTGAACACCCTTTAGAAGAAACAACACCGTTGGATGTTGAACTTCTAGATGAAGAAGTTTTCTCCATACAAGAGAATCCCTAGACATGGGAAATGTACTTTGATGGTGCTTCCAAAATCCCAATAGGGAAAAGGATGGAGGATACCACACTTAACAAAGTAGGGCTAGGAATTATACTTATTTCCCCTAAAAAGGTCGTCATGACTTACTCTTTCCTTCTTTCGGAAGGGTGTACAAATAATGAAGCAAAATATCAGGCCCTCATTGCAGGCCTAGAACTGGCACTTCTTATACAAGAAAAATACATAAAAATAAAGGGTTATTTAGATCTAGTCATCAAACAGGTCAATGGTGACTATTCCATTAAGAAAGAAGTATTATCCCCCTTGATGAACCATGTTTGAGAACTAATTGAAGAATTCCCATCAAAACCAATGTTTACTTATGTCCCCCGGTCTCAAAATGCTCAAGATGATGCTTTGGAAAATACAGCCACGACCTTGGCTGATCCAGACCAGGATGAAATGTTCATTAGAATTGCTCACCGTCCGATGAACCTTCCATTTATCTAGAGCAGCATGGAGGATATTGAAGAAATTAGCCCCATTCCTGAGCCATATGGTCACACCAATGACTGAATAATTCCCATTTAAAATTACCTTTAGAACGGGGAACTTCCACCAGATAGGGCTGGAAGGGAACATGTTCGAAGACGGGCAACCAACTTTTTCTTGTACAATGGGGTAAATCAAGAAAAGTTTCTCTACAAACAAGGCCTCGACAGAGTCCTTCTCGGGTGCATTGATGGAGAATAGACTACTACTGTCATGAAATAAGTGCACACTGGAGCTTTTGGAGTGCACCAATTAGCAACCAAGCTCTCTCACCGAATATGAAGGCTTGGGTACTACTAGCCCACTATGATACAAGATTGTTCTGTATTCACAAAAAAGTGCCATTTTTTCCAAGTTCATGCCAATTTTATACACTGAACCCCAGAGTTACTTCATAAAGCTAAGTAATCCTGACTATTCACCACCTGGGGGATGGATGTTGTGGGACTATATCCTCTTGCCATAGCCAGACAATTCAAGTTTATACTCATAATGACTGAATTTTTTTCCAAATGGGCTGAAGCCATACCCCATAAAGAAATCGGGGTGAAAAACATAATTAGCTTTGTAAAGGCAAACATCATCACCGGATTTGGTGTCCCTCAAACCATACTAATGAACACCGATGCCAACTTCTGCTCTACTGAATTGGAAAAGTTATATCAGGAGTATGGAATCAAATCCAACCCTTCATCCTACTAGCATGCATCAGCCAATGGGTAGATAGTGGATTTTAAAAAGACTTTGTCCAACATACTCCAAAATATGGTTGATAAGGATAATAAATCATGGCCAGACAAGATCCTTCATGCTTTGTGGGCTTACCGGACCATGACCCGCACTGCCACCCATGCGACCCTGTACTCACTAATATATGGGGAAAAGGTGGTTTTTCCAGTCGAAATCCAAGTTCCATCACTTCATCTGGCCATTTACAATCAACTATCAATGGATGAGAAATCCCAGAGATGGTTTCATGAGTTATATAATCTAGATGAAAAGAGGCTACACACTTTACACCATTTGGAAATCTACTAAAATCAGATCACACGAGCCTTCAACAAAAAGGTTCACCTTTGATCTTTCCTCAAAGGAGAAATGGTGTTAGTCCTTAGAGCCCCAATGATACTCTGGAAGAAGACTCCAAATCTTGAACCAAAGTGGGAAGGACCATATGTCATACATATGGTCTATTCCAATAGAGCATACACCCTGATATCAATGGACGGACAACTCATCATGGCTCCCACAAATGCAAAGTTCCTGAAGAAGTATTTCACGCAATAGCAACATGCCATGGTCCAAACTCTAAGACCTTAAACTATGAGTCATAATAGAAATTCCCATGACATGGTCTTAACTCTATGACCCCAAAATATGAGTTGTATTCCTGACCAACATGACGAGAAAATGTATGGTATTAGCCATGGTTCAAACTCGAAGAACTTAAACTATGAGTCGTAATAGCAACACACATGTCATGGTCTAAACTCTATGACCATACACTATGAGTTGTTGTCCTGACCAACATGGTGATAAAATGTATGGTATTATCCATGGTCCAAGCTCTATGACTGTAAAATATGAGTAGTAATGTCGTGAATTCATGGTCCACACTCTAAGACATTAAACTATGAGTTGTGGTATCACCACATCATGGTCCAAACTCTAATACCTTAAACTATGAGTCACAATCCTTTACATGCGACATTAAACTGCAAGGAACTCTTCCCTGAAAAATTACATTAAACCGTGAATCATGTCCTTGCTGTAAGACATTAAACTGCATAGAACAACCATCCTAACCACATGATGATAAACTACATGACTTCTCATAAAACTACATACAACTTGATTCCTAACCTCTCAGGATATGTAGCGATGCTTCAATCCTCGATCTTGGCCTAGACCCCACAAAACACATTCCCCCATCATATCCTCTATTTCTTGATACCGGCATGAGAAACCCTATCAATCCTTGTTTCTCACATCGAGTTTAAATCAAGTGATCTTAGGATCAGTGGTAAGGATTCTCTTACAAAAATAAATTATAGGGAAATAAGGTAGACCCGACACTCATAAAAAATGAAATGAAAATGTCCCAACACGTGGACCAAGCCAGATTGGTACAAGGAACGTTCAAAACTACATATAGATTTATTTCTTTCCTTGCAGGATACGTAGTGATGCCCAGATTTGGCATCCCGACCCAACCATCATTTAAAAAAATTCCCTCACATGTTCCTACACATGGATCGAACCAGATCAGTATGAGGAATGTTCATAACTATGTATGGCTTGATTCCTGCCCTTATTGGATACGTAGTGACACCCAAATATGACATCTCAGCCTAGCCACCACCACAAGAAAAATGCCCATTTCCCCATGCGCAGGTTAGACTTGTACGAGGTTTCCATGAAAGGTACTAATCACATGACAGTAAACTGTGAAATTCTCCAAGAGTTATGTGTGGCCTAGTTCTTAGTTTCATGAAATCCTGCACATGCCCCCTGCTCATAATAAGTCAAAAGATATTGTTTCCCCATATTCATATGAGTCAGACATATATGGAAGCTTCAGTAGTTCACGGTTAGTCATGGTACGAGTATTCTTTACATTCTCAGGCACATCTTTCCCATTTTCCAAACTCTATATTCTGAGAAAACTTGGATCCCCATAATCATTCATGGCCATATGAGATGGAAGGTCAATGTCCTGCAAACAACTTTGTTTGACTATGCACATCATGGCCCGGTGGCTCTGCATATGTTGCCCACAAAACGGCCATTAATCAAAGGAAAATTCTTCCCCCGGAGAGTACTCTCCTATCTCAGTACGCCGAAATGGATTCCAAGCCCCATAATATCCCTCCTGATTCAAGTTCCCCCCCAAGACTATGATTTACACGTTCTATCATTACTCACATATAAGGAATGCAAGAACATCCTTAATGTGATTAACTAAAAGCTATTAAATATCTTTATGACTGCATAATCATCCTCGCTGCATGACTCTAAACTACACAACATCACGTCCTCACCGCACAAAATTAAACTACAAGGCCAAAATCATCCTTTCTATATGACGTTAAACTGCATAACAATGGTTTAAGCCTAAAGCACCCTCTGATGTTGATTTCACTACTATTAGGTAATGACCCAGAACACTCGTAATCCCTTATTTATCACACCAAGAAAATCTCACATGAGCTTAGGGATCTTAAAAAGATATCCACTGTGATATTATGGAAGAACAATCTAGGAATATGGTCCTAGAAGCACGGCCCTAAAAGGCATGTCATGGTTCCCTTCCCCGAGAGGAACCCCATGACCTGGCCATATGATGTTAAATGACCGGGTACCCCAAAAATGGGACGAACGCCTCACACTGTGTATACATCAAATCTAAGTAAGGGATATCTAATTCCATGAGTATATTACAGCCCAAATGTCCCCAAGATATCTAGATATGCTTCTTCCAGACCTCAAACTTCGTGCTCTGAGCAATCTTGAATCCCCATAATCATTCATGACCATCTGAGATGGAAGTCCAGTGTCCTACTGACACCTTTTTTTGACTGTGCACATCATGCCTCAGTGGCTCTGTATATGTTTCACACAAAAATGGTCATTAGTCAAAGGAAAATTCTTCCCCAAGAGAGTCATCTCCTATCTCAGTACGCCCAATGGCTTCCAAGCCTCATTCTATCCCTCCTGATTTAGGAGCCCTCAAAGTCATGGTTTACATTTTCCTCCCTACACGCATCCTGAATATATCGTAACATACAAGATCAATTCATCTCTGGCCACTTTTTAGGTTTCTAAAGATAACCATTCTATATGCATGAAGTTGATCTGCATACAAAAGAAAAATTCCCCCACTCATTTCCAGGTTTCCCCGAATAAGTTTAGTTAAAATTCCCCTTTTTGTGTTGAGGTGAACCCCTTGTTAAAGGTCACATATCGTATTCAGAAAGTTCCCAATATCCATAATCCTTTATAGCCATCAGATATGTAAGGCCATTGTTCTGTGGATACCTTTGTTTGACTATGCACGTCATGCCCCAATGGTTCTGCATATATCGCCTACAAAACGGATGTCAACCAAAGGAAAATTCATTCTCAAGAGAGTATTTTCCAGATTTCGTATGCTTAAATGACATTCATGTCCTGTCATACCCCAAAACTTGGAAAACTTATAGATAATTACTTACATACCTTCCTCTTTACAAATTACCCTGACATAAAAAAAGGACTTCTAACTGAACTAACCATTCCACAACTCTCCCTTACACAAGTAAGAACCATGCGGGAACAATTTCCCACTCAAACCTGATATGAATGTACCTAATATTTTAGTAAACCATTACTTGGACCATCCACCCACTATGCCTCCCAACATGAAAATAAATTCAAAATGTTGCAAACCCTACCAATCCATTATAGATGGAAGGCCAGTGCCCTGCAGACACTTTTGTCTAGCTATACACATCATGCCTTGGTGGATCTGCATATGTTTCCCACAAAACGACACCCAATCATAGGCAAATTCATCCCCAAGAGAGTCGTTTCCTACCTCTGTATGCCTAAAATGGATCCTGAGCCTCAAGCATGTCCAAAATTCAAAAATTTAGGGTCAAGAAAAATCCCTAATCCATGTCTAAAGGATATTAGAACATTCTCGACTAAGGATCCTAAATTGGGGCCCCTTACCTATTATGTTTGGTCAAATATGTTCAACCTAAAACATTAGTAATAAGTGTGATTAGTAAAAATGTGAACTACCAGAGAAATAAAAATATGCCATACTTCTCAGAGGGAAGATCCGAAGAAGTCATATCTGGGTAAAAGTCAAGTATTGATTTGTTAAAAAAACTTTGAACCATCAAAAAGAATGTAAATCTTCTTAGGTCGAAAACCCACAAAGGGATTCCTAAGAAAAGTTAAGTTATTCCCAATAAGACCATGTCAAGAAGACTTAGGAAAAAATTATGGTAATAATGAAAAAAATACATAAAAGTTCATGAGGTGTTCCATAAAACCTTATCAATAGTTGAACTATGATCGATGAGTCCCGCGACTCAGGAAAAAATCAGATTCCGAGTCAATTATTTCAGTTCACTGGTCATGGTTTAAAATAATACCTAATTGAAATAATGTTTTGGGATCAATTGATATGACAGGAAAAGGAAGAGAATGAGGATTTAAAGGAAAATTTGTTTCATTGAATTTAATAAAAAATGGAGGAACATCCCCAGTTCAGAGTCTCTCCAAAGTAAAAAAAGGGAAGAGTACACATCATGACTTGGGATGGAGCTACAACAAGGATCGGTTTGCTCTTTCTAGAAGGATGGAAAGTGATTGTCGCAGTCCATCAATAGTTTTCTCCAAATAAGCTATATCCTCCATTTCAGCCTTGACCATTGGACGCACCCCCTCCAGAATGGCTTTAAGGTCCCACCATTTCTTCTAGATAGCTTCGTAGTTGTCACATGAAGAGGCTAGTTGATCCCTTAGCCTTCCTACACGGGCCTCACACTCCCACAACTCTTCCTCTTGGGTGAACACAAAATCATGAGATTTCACCTCTTTGGCTATTAAGTGATCAAATTCCTTTGAAACATCTCGAAAGGTTATCATCGGGCGATGGGAAGAATCGAAATTGGTAAGCTTGTCCTCACAGGAGGTAAGGTCTTCTCGAGCTATGGTGATTTGTTAGATGAGGAGGTGCAAGTGATGATAATCAAAACCACTGGAACCTAGCTCAGTGAACAATCTCCAAAAATTTTCAGTCTCATTAGCAAAATTTTCCATAGGTGTCTTTGCGGAAAGAGAACGTAATTGGAACCATGCCTCTTTTCGCGCTGCCTTGTGCCTCCCCACGGCACTAGTATGTTGATCCTTCCCACCGCAATGTGTATATAAGTAGGAAACGTCATCATAAGAGTGGTAAGGGACCTAAGATAGGTCAACCAATATGGGGGATCTCTTTTCCCTCAAATGGTTCAATTGATGGAGCTGGATGCGGAGGAATGGCCATAGCTTCTGGGGTGTCCAATGATACTTTTCTTGGAACAACCTCATTAAGGTCATGGGATGTACCTGTAGGAGGGGAGTAGTCTGAATCACTCCCCACTGAGATAGGTTTCACTGATAAAGCCCCTTTCATATGCTTCTGACGGCGAATCGAGCATTTTCTTACCCCAAGGGTAAGAACAGGTGGCCTATCCATCATGGCAGCTATGGGGACAGGAGTCGAAGGTGTTGCTATCACGCTCTCCATAGTATAAGGAATTTTTTTAATTGTCATTGGGGTAAGGATGGGGAGGGGAATGGTTAAAGGTTTCTACACCTTCCAAACTGGTTCTCTTAGCATCCCATTGTGGTAACAGTCTTCCCACAGTTTGGAATATCCCAATGACAAGAACGTGGATTCCATTGTACTATGGATGATAACTTCAATAGAAACACGTTCATGCATAATCATGAGACATAATTGGAAAAGAACTATAGGATGAGACTCTCCCCTTAACTGAGAATTAGGAAGAAGTGCAGCTCGTTGAAGGCACCCAAAATTGATTGGAAAAACATTAAGGGACGTATGGCTTACAAATGAATACTCAATATATACAAGCAATGAGCATATCGTCTTGAAGAACGATGAGGTATGGTAATTCCTCCAAAGAACCACCCCTTTCACCTCTTAACAACCCATGAGGGGTAGGATGCGATGCAAACAAGAAGCGGGAAGCGTCATTCATCAACCCAACCACATCAATAATGCTTAGAGTCCTGGGACAAACATCATAAATATTGAGAAGGGCAGGTTGAAAGTCAGAATGAGGAACCTTTGCAGTATGACGATATTCGTAACAGAGAAAGTGTTCTTCCATCCACCATACACGAATTGAAACAACACACTAAGATGATGTGGGGGTCTGCCTTTTGTATTTTTCCCAACAACTCATAAAGTCGGGCGAGGGTAGGAAGGGCCAAATTAATGGGTCAACCCTCTATTAGCGTGGCCTCCATCATCAAAATATAGGACAAAACCCCAATATATACATCACAGGATAGGAAGAGCCATCCACTAAAAAACATGGAAAATAAACCTGCCAATCTAAGCACAGGTAATACGTCTGGTAGAATCTCATATCCTCATGTGGTATATCGCCCTGCTTCAAGGGTAGAAAAATATGACCTAGGATTCTAGAGGGACTGACAGGATGGATGAGTTTGAATGTGGAGAGCCCTCAACTTAGGTTTGTTCACCTACAAAAATAACCCTATCCATGTCTCTAATGGGTTAAGAGAGCGAGCCTGGAGGGGATGATCAAGTAATCTATCTGCCATAACCAGTAAACTTCTTGTCAAAGGGGACACGTGGTCAGTGTCATTCCAAGTAGTGGTTGTCGGGAGAAACTTTTATACATCTCTCCAAGGATGGGGAGTCCTCAAAGCTAGTGGATATCCCATAAGCTGATTACCACTTCCCCATATGATAAAAGAAAGGTGTTAGTGATTGAACACCACTGGATTAGTAGCCCATGAAGGATTTCACCTAGGGAGAAGACTACAAACTGAGAAACCTAGGCTGTCTGATACTAGCCTATCACCTCCAACTGGTTAGGGGAATCCAAACAGTTTTGATCTACCAAAAATGTGTTGGCCCACTTGTTAGAGAAACATCTTGCAGCCCGCAGATCCCACTTGGTGCTCCACCCACCGTTAGAGTTTTCTAGGGAGATGTTGATAATGGATGGGTACTATCGGGAGCCTAGTCTCAAGACACCATAGGGACACCTGCAATTTCACTGATTCCACGCTAAACCTCTTAATATGAAGATGACATCCTAAATTAAAGTGGATATGACTTCTCCTTATGGGGAAATGTTGGCTCGATCATGTCCTTGCAGTGCCTCTAAGAGGTTAAAAGGGGCATCAGGGTCAACCAATGGCAGTTGAAGGTCGTCAGGGAGACCAAAGTTATAAAGTGGAAATTGTAAAAATAGTGGATAGGCTAGAAGATTTGGTGTCAAGAAAAACTTTAAGAAGAAATTATAAGGAATAATGCAGTCTCGAAGATGATCCCCACCATTCCCCACCATGGTCTCCCTTACCTTCATCAATTTTATCACAACCTATGAAGAATCCATTGTAACCTACATAGTAAGATCCCAAAGATGATAAAAATTCAGTCCAATAAAAGTTATTGGATAAAAGGCTATAAAGGAATGGATAAAGGACTTAAAATATGTTCACATAGAGCACCACGTACTGTTCCCAAAAATGGTATGCGGTAGGCATATTCAGCATACTGCATGATGAGCGGAAGAAACCGCCAGATACAGCTATGGTATACAGAAACATTTCACCACATTCAGCCATGGTACGCAAATCAACCACGAGGCACTGGCCCACAGATCATTTTCTGGTGAACAGAAGGGTTCGTAAAAGGTGGATACTTCAAACCTAGGCCTCATTAAGTTCATTTTTAGGGATCGTGAATTAAAAGTTTAACTTAGGATTAATAATTCTTGAAGTTAGGTTCTCTGGATAAAGATAGATATGTGTACACACAAGTAACATAGAATTATCCTACATAGAATTTGGATTTTAATTTTAAAGTTCCACAATTCCATTTGGAAAGTTCAAAATGTCGTTTGCAGATAACAAAAAGGTAAAAAATTTAGTTCTTAGTATGTACGAAGTGGTTCGTGAAATGAATTTTTGAAATAAGCACAATTAAAAAATGCAAGATAAGATAGAGAATTCGATATCACTTTTTTCTATGAGAAAAAGTAAAAGAAAAATTTCATGGGACCCTATATATAGGTGTGGTACCCTTCTATTAGGCCTATTGGTTTTACCGCAAACCATTTCAGTTCAGGACCACTTATACATCAGAATATTCCCCTTTTCATTCCTAATGGATCCCATTCTGATGGGGGTAATTTGTAGGGTCCTGAAAATTATTCCAAGAGAAGAAAATACTCTCACAATCACTTTACAGAAAGAAGCAAGTACTCCTATAGGTCTATCAAGGTGAATTGACTCAAATTGAGTTACAAATTTCAGATGAAAATTGAAGGAATTCAAGTTTTCAAAGGATTTCAAGTGGCTCGTGTACCATCACAAAGCAGGGTCCATAGATCTCTTAAATCATGAAATACCAATACACAGAATGATCTATGAGGTGCTGGCCTGCAAATTGATGTCCAGCGAGCATAGTAGACCATGAACCGCATCGCTGAAGGAATCGTGTATGCAAAGTCCATCTGCGTACTGTCTCAAAAACTTACTGGTTCATAAGCGAAGAAAACTAGTAGGCTTCCACAAACCATGATCGTGAACTGTAACCTCCGCAAACCTCGGTTTACCGAGTCTTCTGTGGGTTAGGATATCTCTTCATGGGCCTCCGAAAATGGTGCTGCATGCCCAATAGATATAATTTCCCTAATGCTATATAAATGGAGAATAAAATAAATTGAGAAATGATAGAAGATGAATGCTTTAAGGGGACCCAGAGGTTGGAAGAAATCAGGGAAGATTCTTGATTTAGTCTTGAATCATCAGTGAAGCCCGAATCAAAAACCATACTCTCCGTAGGTAAAACCAACTGTGAACCATAAAACAGGGGAACTAAACAATAATAATAGAATTGTAGAACTAATTGGTGAAACTGTGAACCACATAATTCTTGCAGATGAACTCCCCACAAATGATAATCCCCCATAACCTCCTTCAAAATGGTGTTCCGCATAGTGTATTGCTATGCAGATTTAACCTGGCACCGCGTACTACATCAGTACGCAGATAGAACCCAAAGCAGCGTGATGGATTGTGTACCACTGTGGTGTGCGATGGTCTAAAGAAATTCTCGCATACTACATCAATACGCGGATGATCCCTCTACCCATATACCACTACAAAATGCGGAGCTTCCCCCATCCCACATAATAAAAAAGTATATGGAATGGGGTGTTTATGAGTATTATTTCCTCCGGTTCCAACCTCACTCCTCCATTACCATATAGACCTCCATAATCCATCTGCGAAACAGTCCCCCGACACCAAGCCAAAGCCTCCTATAAAGCCATCAAACTTGTATGATCAGACCATTAGGTGTATCAACGTGCACCTTTGAGTCTACATACCCATAGTAAGATGATTCATGAAGGATCTTCCCACAACAGTTCGGGATTTGGGAATGTATTTGGGTCTACATTCCCCTGGTAACCTGGAGTCCAACCTTGGGATGACAACGTGAATCTCCCCATTCTAGGGATTAAGGGTGATCACCTGCTTTTTCATTTAATGAGGAATGATGATCAGTCAAAGGGGTTATGTTCACTCTCCCTTTGATGAGGACATAAATCCTCCCCTTCCCAGAACATGTTCTGAGGACCTCCCACTGAGGTAAATCCCTAATCTTCTCAGGCTGGGCCACATGACCTTTAATGTCATCTCACATTAAAGGGTTCGTTTCTCCACGCCCTCACCCACCATCGCCCCGACCACTACCACCGTAGGCTCTCCCTCTTCCGCCAATAGGAGAGGAAGCATGTGGTTGGTTGGATCTCTCACATCCTCTCGTTTCTCACACCGAGCATGACTCACATGGGATTATTGGTTTGTAATGATTACAACATCCACACACAATATGAACTATGAGAACTCTGATTTCTGATCAAACCAGGATACGTAGGATACCTATTTGATAGCCCGAGCTCAAAAGGGTGTCCTCCCAAAATGGTTCACCCAATCATGTTTCCCTAAAATGGAAATCTTCCATGTGTAAGACCCATCCAATCTAAACTATGAGAAATCTGATTCCTGATAAAACCAGGATACATAGGATGCCTATTTGAAGGCCCGAGCTCAAAAGGGTTCCCTCACAAAAGTGTTCACCCAATCATGTTTCCCTTAAATGGGAAGCTTCCATGCATAATTTCTAGCCAATCTAAATTATGATAAATCTGATTCTTGATCAATCTAGGATACGTAGGATGCCTATTTAAAGGCCCGAGCTCAAAAGGATTCTCTCCCAAAAGGGATCACCCAATCATGTTTTTCTTAAATGGGTAGCTTCCATGCTTAAGCCCTAGCCAATCTGAACTATGAGAACTCTGATTCCTGATTAAACCAGGATATGTAGGATGCCTACCTGAAGGCCCAATCTCAAAAGGGTGCCCATCCAAAAGGGTTCACCCAACCATGTACCCTCAAATGGGCAGCCTCTATGTGTAAGCTCCACATAATTCCGAACTACGTGAGTTCTGATTCCTCTCACGAGGATACATAAGAAACCCATCATATGGGTCAGATTCCAACATCAAGCCACCTTTTGTCCCCCCTAGATGATGATAAAATCTAGAGCTCCGTATTTTATGGCTCAAGTCAGCATCACCTTTGTAGCATCAAATATATGTATACTTGCAAAGATCCTGCAAACCAGGGGTAGCCTATGGACGCAATCTTTTGGAATGAACCAAGGATTCACGAACATATGAACACAACTTAAATCTATAAGAGAGTCCTGAAATAGGTAATAATCCTCCCCCAAAAGGGTGCGGTGAGCCTGACTTCCCATCCTCTCAACAAATGGAGTCCTTAAATTTTGTTGGCCAAATCATCATCCAATGAGCGCCTAACTTTGGAAAGTAGGTTCATGAATCATGGATACCAAGGTTTTTGGGTGTTTCTCACTCCATGAATAAACCCATTGGAGACCATATGAGGAAGTTATATCCAAGGAGGACCGATTTCACAAGCACTTGACCCCATGAAATCACCCACTAGGACTATCTGATGGTGAAATTTATTTCATAACACAGAAAGGATAAGCTACCAAGTCCCCACGAGGTTAATCCAACCATCCTTTAAAGGATAATGATGTAGAATGGGCCAAAATAATATAAATGGTGAACTTGACAAGAACACATCTATATATAAAAGAGGCGGATGATGATTCTTGTCAGACCATTTCCTCATCACCCAAAACACGCCACCTCAGATTTAGAATAGTCATTTAACCCTTTATCATTTGGGGGTGATACACTCACCCCTCTTTAGAGAACAACATCCTCATTTTAGAACCTACATATCAACCCAGATAATGCACCACACTTAAGGCTGGGTACAACCTTTGATACCAAATGTAACAACTGGGTCCCGGTGAAAACACAGATACCCCAACTTATCATGGACATCAGGTCCTAGCCCACCAGGTACCACCGGTTTCCCCGTATACATGTGGTCCACACTCTAGGGCCCACCCACATTCCCAAACATGCCATCTGACTAATGACTATCCCCACAGGCCAACACTTGTTCTTTCTAGTGTGCTTTTTCCTCAATCACAAAAACCTTGGGAAACTTCCCAAAAGGTCACCTATCCTGATCAATACTCCAAGACAAGCATGCTTAATTGTGAAGTTCTAATCAGGTAGGCTCCCAAAAAGGAAGGTGAACCTTGTTGACATGAGTCATATCATTTAGTAATTTAACTCTTTATCATTTGGGGGTGTTACATTTATCCATCAGACTACCAAAATTAAAATCCACTTTCCATTTCCTATCCCCATGATACCATTTAGATTCACCGATCTCCATTTCAACTTTTAGGGCACATTAAACAATTTCCACATACCTATCAAATTATAGGATTGTCAGGTATTTTCGTATACTAGGTTTTAAACCACTGAAGAAGTGGTCAACCTTTCATTTAGGGGCAATGAAAAAGATAGAGGAATATCATGAAAGTATTGTGAATTTTTCCTCATACACCCATGATATATTTTTTATTTTTTTTCTTAAGGGAAAGGAAAACCCTTTCCATTTTATATTGGATAGTGTGAGGAAAATATTTATTGTAAAAAATTTTCCAAAATTCCATCAACACCATCACTTCGATATCTTCATTAGGATTCATATTTTTGATTAATGTCCAAAAATTATTAGCTTCTCCATCCCTATAATAAATTTTCAGTAGAACCTTATCTTATTCAGAACATTAAAGGATGGAGAAGATATTCTCAATATAGTTTATCCATTGTTCCATGATTAAGGGGTCATACAATCCATTGAAATTCAGAGGGATTTATTTCATAAAGAAATTAGTTATATCTTTTTATTTCTTGGGGGGGGGGTTCAGTGATCCTCCTGATCTAGGTTTCTATTCAAAACCTGATCCATATAAGAGAGTATCATCTCAAATTTTGTGATTCCCACTCCCATTAGGTTGGAAATCTAGTTGGGGTAGTCATCACATTGCTCGTCACATTGATTATTTACCTAATTCCTCATATTTTTTCCTATTGTCTAGAGTAAACAAAAAATTAGGGATGATTATTTTTAAACTATTAATCACATAAAATATAATCCAATGACAATAAAGATGAAACTTATAAATTACATTTATTTCCTTAACTTATGAATTTCTAGGCTTCAATCTATGTTATCCATGATCTATTTCCTAACACATATTCTTATGATTATTTTTTGTTCCCTTAATAATGGTTCATAATGAGATTATGAATTTACCAAAGAATATATAATGGGAGTGTCAAACCAGGTGTGCAACAAGACCTGTTGTCGTGCACCAGTTCCTGGTCGAGTCTATCTCAACGCAATGTTTTTGGGTTTTACACTTATGTACATCTGTGCCAGAGCCACATCCACTTGTAGTATCCAGATAGAGATTTGTTTTCCTAATAAACCACAAAATCTATACTTACCAAAGTCTAGGTATGTTTTATTATACTTAGTTTTATTCCCAAGGCTCTCTCTATAATTTTCTAATCCCAATCCAAAAAAAAACTAAACTTTTACTTTGATACCAGCTATAACAACCCTTTCCGTTATTACACATTATTTCATGATTTATTAAATAAGTTTATAATTAAAACAAATTGAAAGATCAATAAGTCCAGTGTCTTGTAGAATTAGGCACATTACATAACATCTTGAAAATGGGATACAATAATATTATTGAAAGCTTCCTTAACATGCTTATAAAATTCCATGGATTTGAAAACTGCATGGGATAACCTGGGGTCATACATTGGAAAGGAGTGAGATATAAATCCTAGTAAGGGTATAAACATAAAATAAGATAACAATACATGTTATAAAATAGGTGTATCAGTGGGGTTTAAAAGGAGTTGGAATCGTGATCATGAATAATGATATAACATGATAATTATAAAGGAAACAAGAGTAATGTGGCACCAACTTAAAACATTGCATCATAAACAAAGGTCATGGATAAATGCCAAGAAATCGTGATGGTAAATGTACCATAAAGGAATTAGGTTCACTCTCTACCCCAAAATGATGTCTCTTGAGACTAAACACTACCCAATGCATTGGATTGCTATATAATTCTGGGCACACCCGTTACTTTAATTTCATTCTCATGCTTAAGTGTGCCATATAGATCATACAACATGGATTAATTCATCATCATTTTTTATTACATGATCAGGGAGTGTGGAATACATACATTTAATTCCTAATTAAAATAATTATATGTGTATAAAGGTGAACACCCTTGATAGGAAATGGCTATGGTATTCACTACATAATTGTTTTGGCATGGAAAAATCTCAGTGAAATTTTGACAACATAACAACGTCACATAAAAATTCATAAAATGGGTTGATGATAGTGAAAGGGGTATACCATCATTTTTAAATGAAATAATAAGTACTAGGGAGATGTAAAACATATCCCAACATTAGTAATTGGAAATAGAGTGCATAGGATAATAAATAAATTTGAATAAAGAAGGGAAGGTGAGGATCCCTTACTTGAGTGTGTGACTCCAGAAGTTTGGGAGGATCTTCTTTAGATATTGGGGACACCTTGGGAGGATTATATAGAGGGTAGGGAAGAGTAAGTATGCACTCTAAGTATTTATAGTTAAGAAAAATGGGATCTTGTGTGGGTTTATATAGGAAATGAGTGTAGATTTCAGTATTATTTCTCAAATATAGGTTTTAGACTGTATGTAATAAAATAACCGAAACCACAAAATTCCCCATAGTTTTTTAAATTTTTTTTCTAACAAATTGGATTGGTTTTTATTATTTTATAATGAAAAGGTTATGAATTAATAAAATAATACCCATTATTATGTGGAATTGATTCATCCTCTTAAAGAAATGATTTTAAAACCTTAAAATATATTAATGGTATTGGAGGATTCACAAAGGCTTTATAAAATTTAAAAAATAAACATAAAATCAAATTATTTTAAAGGTAAAACATATATTTAGTTATAGATACTTTTATAGTATTTATTACATCACCGTTGGTTCATTATGATTTCATAATACACAAAGTATGTTTTTATGATATTTAATTTTTACCCGAAAATTTTACTATCTTAGAAAATTATGAAAAATTTATCATTGGATAATTTTGATGTTTTTATTCCAAAAATAATATTCATTTTATCTAAATAATTTTCCAAATATGTGAATTTTCACTTTTAATATAATAATCAACATTTATTGAGAAATTTTGGATTTTTTGACAATAATAGTTTTTGAAACTTTAAAAAAATTACATTTTTCTTCATAAAAATTATATGATAATTTATATTTAATAAAAATTATTTAATAATAATATTTTATTAAAATATTTTTTATTTAAAAAAATCCATTAATTCATATAAATAAATTCTTTAATTTAATTTTAATATTACCCAAAAACACTATTTGTGTTTTATTATATTGAAATAAAAAACATTTATAAAGTAACAGTAATAGGATGAAAATATATTCATTATTATATAAAAAATATTGTACATACTCATATTTCTAGGGTCTTGATACATATACCTTTCATACACCAGTAAACTCCCTAAGCGTAAGGTGCACACTAATGAGACTTTCATGGGGTGGTTCGGTGTACATGGTTTGGGCCATGATCTCGATGAGCTTAAAATTCTCCCGTAAATGGTTTATATCATGCTTATGTTGTTGGATATCATCTTGGGATTGGTTAAGGTAAAATTCTCGTGATGCTATATCCCTCATAAGATCTGATAAATGAGCTTCATAGGGTATAGACCTACTGGTTGAGGCCATCACTTCCTTTGTGTCAATTGGATTTGTTAAAACCATATATTTTTACTAATCATGTGATCATTATTAAATGGATATTTTATCAATGGTAAATATGCCTAATAGTCATTTAAATCCAATAGGATATAATAAAACCAAATAAGTGCATGTTTTTTCTGTAACTATATTAAATAATAAGACATTTAATTAAATCACAATTGAAATTTTATTTATAACCATTTGGGTTGTTACAAAACAACATAGTGGGTCACCACATAATACATCTACATAGTCTCTTTAATATTACATCCTAAAAATGGTAGTTTAAAATATAGTAGAAAATTATTCATTTTTAATAAACCTTTACATAAAGAAACAAACAACACATCATAACTATGTTAAAAATATTTTTTTACCAAACCACTTATTTTAATGTCCCTCTTTAAAAGTAATTTCATAAAAACATCTTTTAAATTTTACATTTTAAAACTCAAAAGAAGTTTCCAATTCCAAACAATTTTCCAAAATATATTTTAAAAATAATTTCCAAGTAAAACTAAGAATGAAAAACTAAAACCATGTTTTAGAAACTCACACACACTGAGGTTTCATATAAACCATATTTCTAATTTTCCATCAAAATACTCCAAATACTCTTTGTAAAAAAACTTTTCACATTTAATGATCACCCCCATTATACCTAATTTTTTTAAAAATTTAAATCACAAAAAAATACACTTTCACCTTCCTTATTTAAAATAATTTCACAAGACACTTTTTAAATCATTTGAAAAGTAAACCATAAAGTAATTAAGGGTGAAATAGTACAAACCGAAACCAGTATATCAAGTCCCAAGACAAGGGTAACTAGCACATAGATTCTAAACAATAATATAAGAAGCAAGGTATGATATCGAATCTAGAGGATAAATCCCCTAGAATAATCATAAATAAGATCCTAATGTCATGTGATCTAATAAATGGGATCTAGCATAACGTAAATAAATATAGGTTTAATAATCACCATGTGTGCACAAAAAATGTGGAAGGCTCTCATAATCTTCCCCGAGTCTACCCTTCTAATAACTAACATAGTCTCTTGGGAAATAGACGACCATGGGATTCCTCAGTACCATGGGGAACATCATCTCCACAGTCTCTCTTAGTCCTGTGGATAATGTCACTTAAAAAGTCAAGAGCCTAATTTAGGGTTTCGATCACCTAAGTCACCTAACCCAATCCTGAAGGTCTCTTATGATAATCCAAATGAAGGTGATCATGAATGAACCATTTTATAAGTCAAATATAAATCATTTGAAATAACTCACACCTCACCTATCACTGCCCCATAAGAATTAACTCAATCACATCTATGCATTAATGGTATATAAAGATGAAATAAAATAAAATATCCCCTCGTGGGATCCCAAGCCACCGCATGCACAACAAAATCACATGATTCTCAATAGGGTCTAAACACTTTTATGAAAACCCATTTTTTATAAAATTTAAAATGAGACTTTCCTATTAAAAACATGGATGAAATTACATTCCTAAATCACACTATTTCATGATAATCCCAATAAAATATTGGGACTAAATTTTATTAAAACATTTTGAAATTTAAATGAAAACTCACACATACCTTAAAACAACATTTGAAATTATAAAAGGTTTTAAAGTGGTTTTAAATATCATACACAAGGGTTAACACACCCCTTTCAAATCAAAAACACATGCCAAACATTTTTAAACACTTTAAAACACCCAAACCCTTAGTTTAAAAATAAATTGAAACAAATCACACATTTAAAATCCACAATACAATGATATCAACAACTTTTAAAACCAAATACATCTATTTAAATCCATTTATGATCTTTTAAAACAAATTAGAATAGAATCCCATTCTATTCCAAGGGTTGAAACCAATTTAAATGAATCTTGGATTCTCATGGGTCATACATATATTAATAAATTAAATGAAAAACCATTCCAAAACTATAAAGAATTTATATTCATGTAATACAAAGTGAAAATAAAGAAACACCTACCTTGGTTTAATGGTAAACAATTCAAAAGCCATCGCCTATGAAGACAGACACTTCAAAATGCCAATATTCACCCTCTACAACCCCTATATAATAAAATTTACATGATTTGGACCAATAACAACTGTAAAATCAACCCACATAATTATTAAGTATCAAGTAAGGAGATAAATTTAGGGGAAAAGAATAAATATAAGAGAATAAGGTGTTTTGGGGGACTTACCATGGAAAAATCATCTTGAAATAAGGAATTAGACCACCAAAATCAAAGGGAATAAGGGAGGAGAAGCTCCCTAGGGCACATGGTCCATTAGAATAAGAGGATGAAGGATATGAGGATTTGAGGGTTAAAATCGAACATGAGAATTTTTTAAAATTAAAATTTTAATGAATCTGGTAAAATCGAATAGTTTGACCATATCATTTTCCAAAGTATACATCAATTATGTGTAGGTTACTAATTTCCAGAAAAATTGGCCTGCACTGTGATTTTTCATGCAGTTTTCTGGTGCATCTGGAAGGTGAGGAACAAAGTTCTTTATGAAGGGGGATCCACATCGATTTGTGCTATTATTTCTGGAACAAGAAATTTTCTTATCGACTTAACCCATATTTTTTGCAACTGGGAGGAAGCTCCTTCACTGGTCTAACTTCAAGCTGGTCCCCAGGATTATCATCAGACTAGCAGCAACATTAGGGGAAACTGGGTCCGATGGTTCCATCCTTCGAAGGGCTTGAAACTCAATACAAACGGCTCGTGTGCCCTGGGAGTCATCCACATGGGAGGAGTGGTGTGTGATGCAAATGGGTCTGTCTACTTGGCTTTCTCTATCAGACTCAGTCAGGGGACCTCTCTACAGGAGGAGGCCATGGCATTGCTTACAGGACTCACCTTATGTAGGCAGAAGAATTTGGACATCTTTGAAGTTGAAACCGATTTATTGTTAGTGCAAAACTCCCTGCATGACTTTGACGTCTCCCCCTGGTTGATCAACTACATCATTAGAAAGTGTCAGAGATTTCTCAACAACACCACTCAAGTGGTTCACAATTGGCAAGAGGGGAAAAAGTAGCTGATTACTTGGCCTCGTTGGATGTCCTGGGTTCTAGGAATATTTACTTGCATACTGTGGTTAGCTTGAAGCCTGAGGGGGTCAATCTGATTAGGGGGGATTCCCTTGGGCTTCATCATTTTAGACCTCCTTAGTTTAGTCTCTTGTCTCCAAGGGTGTTGAGGGATGAATCCTCTTGATCTCTTGTTTTTATTTGAATAAATATCTACATATATCCATACTGAATGATGTAGGTCACTGCTTAGACCAAAAATCACTTTCATGGTTTACCTGAGACTCTTTATGTTTGAAAAAACCATGTACTGACTCTATCGAATGCCACTGTCAAATTTAAGAACCAATTATTACACTTATCACATGGTTTACCAAATTGTGTGCAAGTCGTGCATCCTCACTCTTACATATAAAAGGACCCACACAATTTCCCCGAGGATCCAAACTGTTTGGACTCAACTGTGCACCACCCATATAGACCAACCATGTGAATAACAATTTGAATTGAAAATTTGGCTACATAATGTTAACCATATGGTTTCCCTTAAACCATTCATACAAAACGTACACAGTAATAAAAAATCCATAATTTATAAGATAGAGTGATACTACAAAAAAATTTAAAATTATTACCAATAATATAAAATAACATAAAATAAAATCCAAAGTGATATGGTGGGTGTCACAATTCTACCCACCGTGCCACTTTATGCCCCCAAAAAGTCTCAAGTCCAAGCAAAGGACAATCATAGATGAATTATAAAATGAATCCTCAAAATAGAAGAGAAGTATTCAAGAAATTGGATGAATCCTCAAACAACATCAAAGATTCACTAGTAGAATCAATTAAAAACCAGTAAAAGGAAATATTTAGGAAGGAAAAGACCTAACATATCTCACCCCACCATTTAGAAATAATTTAAAATGGTGGAACAACCAACACCCTCTTTTAAAAAAAATGAGAGGATTTCACCAGAAAACGATATCCCTAAAATATTCGAAGTGAATCACTAAGAACCTCTGGTAATATCCCATATTAATAAACTAGCTCAAAATCTCCAAAGGAAGGAGGTAAACCTTAAAAAATAATGAATGGCCACAAAACCAGATCACCAAATCCATAGGGAGCAAAAAATGGGAACATATATTGTGAAGAAATGATGTGTATTTAACCTTAGGTTAATATCCTACATATGAGGATACCTAAGTTCAAAACTATAGAATACCATCCTATAGAGATTATAATAGGAAAATCATCCTGAGATATCCACTATCTAACCAGAAACAAAACTACTCCCCCAGAATTCTATGTACACATTGTAGATTTTTTCTATACCCAAAACAACAAACAAAAACCATCCCATGGTCTACAACATGAAAGGGAAATAAAAAGTTTGAATAATAATTGAGGTACAAAAATACCCCAAAAGAACCATAACTCATAACAAGCTACCAAATAAATCATCACTAAGGATTTCCTCAAGCCACAACTGCTCTAAACCCACCGAGAATAAACCCTAAAATGGTTCTTCATCAAAAATAGATACAAACAAACACCCAAAGGACACACCAAATGATGGAAACTCTAGAAAATCTAAAGAATTTCCAATCTTGATCAGACAACATCCCAAACTAAATCTCACACAAGAGTCTCCAAGGAATCCAACCTTCACTAGTACAACCCTTAAACCATGGATCATAGCCTAAGCCACTCTACTTACACCATTTCTAAGAAAAATCACCCCACTAACACAAACTTTAATAACTCCAAGGCACACTACTAAGTGGAGAATAAAATACATGCCACTCCATTCGGATCCTGGGCACTGTTAACATTAAAATGAGGAAAAACCCCTAAGAAAAAAACACTAATTTCATACTAGAACTTTCTAGGAGACTTAAAATAAACCACACAAGACATGATCTCAACTTGGTGATGTCTCTTAAAGTATACCAAGCAGTCCCAAAATCACACGAGGGAAAAATAAAATCACACATTTTTATAAAACAAGTAAATATTTTTCAAAACATACCACTTTTAAAATGAAGATTCCCATAATAAAGATTGAAAAATCCCTATTTTTAAAACCAATTCACCATTAAAAATCAGGACTTATTTTATAAAATTCAAATGGGAACCATTTTACAATTACAACCACAAGTCCAAAATATAATTTTTAAATTTAAAACATTTCCAAAACTGATTTCAAAACAAATATCAACAAATTTCAAAACCAAAACACCCTTCTATATTTAATGATAAAAACAACCACTTTCCATTTCAAAAAAATCCAAATTAATCACCCTTTTAAACACATTCCAAGGGTAAAAACCCAAACAAGCCACAAAATCCAATTTTTTGAAATCACCAATTTCCCTTAAAATAGTAAACCTACCTTTCAAAATACAGTGTTCACTAGAATATAAATTAAATCAAACATAAAAAACTTTCCAAATTTCAAAATAAAATCAACCATTTCAAAACATTGCATGAATAAAAGATCATTTTACAATCCTTGAGGTCTTATTTTAAATTTAAAAATATTGTTCTCATAAAATATAGTTTTCACACACAAAAAATCAATTTCAAATCAAAATAATGTCACATAAATAAGGTAATATTATAATAATCTCTTAGAAAATAATCAAATGATGCCAATATATCACAAGATCAACCATGAATCTTTTCCCATTTCCATAAAAAACTATAAAATCCAAGTATCAACGGGTATAAATAGAAAAATAAATCGAGATGAATAACCATTCCTGACCTGACCACATGGTTGAAAACCACATGAAAATCATGAATTGGTCCCCACAACACATAAAACATCAAGATTTTGGTAAAAGTATGGATTTTTAGGAATTATAAGAAACCTCAATCTTTGATCCCCTTTTTTGTCTCCATCCTAAACACCAAACATGACCCCCAAAGGAAACTCAATCCATGTGATTGAAGTTAAAATAACCACATCCCTAGGAATAAAAAAATAATCAAATAATTCAATTAAATGGCATGCCATAATCAAAACAAAATCTTGACTACCCATGGATACTCAAGGCCTAGGGAATGAATGAGCTCATGACACTCTCCTCACACCTACCTCCCAAGTCCTGAAAAATATTTCTCCACACTAAAACTTTTCAAATAATAAGAGGAAATACTAAAACCTAGGTTACACTGGAAACATGGATTTGATACTATTTTTTAGTGAACTAACCTATGGTATCATCTAATTCAGCACTGACCTAGTTTTCCAGAAGGCCCAAAGGGTGTTCCCAATCCCCACGGGCTAGTAAATACTACCTGGGAATCATGGAACATACATTGGGAGAAATTTATCCCTCATACAATAATATAAATAAGCAGTGAAAATAAAGGTAATAATGCATCCGATAGGATATAAGAATAATTTAACATCCAAAATAGAATATAAAACTTTGTTAAAACACTTTTTTCATAATCCTTTATTTAAATAAACAAGAAACACATCATAATTGTGTTAAGAATATGTTATTTATTTATTTTCATTAAATAAAAACAATCACTTGGAAAATATTTTTCCTTGGCCTAAGCCTACTTTTCCAAGCCATCACTTTTAAAGTCCCTCTGTAAAAGTCATTTTGTAAACACATCTTTTAAAATGAACATTTTAAAACTCAAAAGAGATTTTCATTTCCAAATATTTTTCCAAGAAATCTTTGAAAAATGATTTCAAAGTAAAACTAGACATGATGGCCTAAAACCATGCTTTAGAAACCCATACACATTTGGGTTTTAAACAAACCATTTTTCCACTTTTCTATAAAAATGATCGAAATAATATTTGGAAAAAACTATTTACCTTTAAATTTCACCACCGTTCCAACTCATTTTAAAATATTTTGAAAGCACACTAAAAAGTAACTTTAATGTTACTTATTTAAAAACATTTCACAACTCACTTTTGAATACATTTTAAAATTAAACCATAAATTATATAATAAGGAAATCACATAAACTATCACCACCATGTCAAGTCCTATGAAAAGGGTAAATAAATAATAGGCACATTATGTTGAATAATAATACAAGAAGTAGGGGATTCAATTGAAGACAAAGGATAAATACCCTAGAATGATCCAAAATAAGATCCTAGTGTGATGGGATATAATAAATGGGCTCTAGAATGATCCCAATGGTTAAGATCCTTATTTTTTTGACTTTTTTAGGGTAAAATTAGGTGGGAAACCCTTATAGTTAGGATACCATAGGAATAGATTTGATTCTATGTCTATGTGATGGATTTGGATAAAGAGTTATCCATTCTTCTATCCAAGAATTATATATGATATGATTGAATATTATTATCTAATATATATAATAATGAATTATTTACATGATCAAATCAGTGTATGTCATGATAAAACTATGGGTCTTGGATCACTAAATGGATATAATGTATGGGGTCATCATTTTTAATGGGAATACTTTTAATAAAATTACTTATTAAATGAATATAAAACATGATACTCATATGATAAAAAAATATTGTTGATAATGGAATTATACTATTCAAGATTAACCTTAAGATCAATATTGGATAATGAAAAACTAACCATACATAATTTCCTTGATTGGTAATAGAACATAAGAATATTCCTTAAGAAAGAAGGAAAATTATATGTTTTAGAGTAATCTCTTTCTAAGAAGGTTATTGGTGAAGTCTCCACTCTCATTCTTGTGGCCATAGAATCTAATTTATAAAAACCACATGAGAACATGTATGGTTACAATATTGTATAGTCCTTAAAAAGGATATACCAAGAAAAATATAGGAATAAGGGGTATGATGTATTAAAGGATATCTTTTTTTGAAAAATAGTGGAAGAAAAAATGAGCAAAGGAGAGGCCCATTTGGGGGGATGGAGAGACCAATGAAATCTATACAAAGGATATTATCTTATAAGAGGGATCTATGAGTGTCATGTAACTCCCTCATGATCACAAAACTGAGTTGTGTGATCATATGACATAGAATGGGTCACACAATTCTCTATGATTCTTGTGATGGAGGCCAAAAAAAATATTGATGAAAAATAGGTTTGCACTCACTATTGGTTATATAATGATGAAAATTACATGCCCAAGAGAAAAGTTAATCTATAATCTCCCAAATACAAATGAGTATTCTCAATAAATATTTGACGTTGGATAGGCCAACTCTCATCATTAGTTATGTGATGCTTCAGAGATGCACACTTGGGGAAAGTAGGGTTACATGATCATGTGGCCTTGATAGGATCACACAACCCTATGATCACTTTCTAGATCAAAGTCATGTGATGGCCCCATATCATGTAGAATCTATCCACCATCATTGAACCACAATAATGGATTTATTTCTTTATAATTAAGAATAAATATCAAATCCATTTGCTTATATATACCCCAATGTTTATCCATTGAGAGAGATACAAGAAAGAAGATAGGAATATGATGAGGAGATAAAAAGAAGGGGAAGGATTTCAGAGATTAAGAGAATTACACATGGAGAATTAATAGGTAATTCTTAGATGAATGATTAAGAACGTAAAGGAGGAAACATTATTTAGTATCTTGATGGGGAGTAAAAGAGTTGACTACATTTCCATTAGCATGAATGCCGACCGCATGACCCCTATTTGGTTGAGTGATCACCTGAGCATGCCCTTATCATGTGATTATAGAGTAAATATTTTTTCATGCGATTTTCTAAACCCATTCAATTTATAAGATCATAGGACCCATAATCATTCATCCAGCTACCCTATATGATCTCTTAACTATAGGAAATTCATGAGACTACCTAACTATGATCCATTTGTATGGCCTCATGAATCCTATCATGTCATATTCCATTTTCAATACATCAATAATAAACCCAAGAAACCCATTCAATCCCAATATATCTTACATGGGATTCCACATTGGAGTAAGCCCAATAATTGTTTAGCTCATGAGGCCACATCCCCCATGAGTTTGATCATCTTTCCTTTTACACTAACAGATGGGGGAATGAGTCAATATGATGGAAATACAATCTGTTGTAATCCCTAGTATTATCCTCACTCATTTATATTCTTTGTGAGTCATATCCACATAATGGGATTCCTTCCTAGGTGTAAAGTTAAATATATATTTAATTCAGGAATCCTTAGTGCATAAGTCCCTTTCAAATCTAATTGTACACTCTCATGAAATGTATATGATCTTTTTATATCTATTATTTCTCACACTAATCATGAATCATACGGGAATAGAGATCAATGATGATAATTCCATTAACATGATGAAAGTGTCCCTATAACGGGCCTCCTTCCTAGGTGTAAGCCCCAATGACCATATTTTCTTTCTCAAAGGGAAATATTCCCCATGAGATATTCCTTTAAAAGGATATATTCCCAAATATGCATCCCAGGGTAGATTCAATTTGTAAATCCCATTAAATCCTATGTTTTTTTCATCTTTAATCGCATACACATCCTTCATTGGAATAATGTGGAATTTGATTCCTCTGTTCATAGGATATGTAGGACACCTCTATAATGCTTGATCCCCATATCCAATATTCTAATTTACCCTTATATATAAATATTTTAACATCCCTAAATTATGATGCTAAACTTTATGGATAATGACCTAGTTGTATGGTTCCAAATTGAATGACAACATCCTTACCATATGATTTTAAACTTCTTAGTACAGTCCTATCACATGATCTTAAATTGTGTCACTTTAACTACCTATTCTTTGATTCCTATTTTGATGGGATATGTTGGATACCTCTATGAGGTTCAAACCCAAGAACTTAAATCTTATATTCACCACCACCAAGTCTATATTACCTATGGATTATCTATCTATCAGTCCATATTCCTGGTAAAATCATTCCCCTACTCAAAGGGACACAATCCCTATGGGCATCATCACACTATTACCATCGGGATATATTCCAAGAAATACCTATCCTCATAAGGACATATTATTTGTGATAATAGATCATCCTAATTAGGCTATGATCCATCCAAGTTCAACCATGAAGGGATTATCATACAAAATTTCCACACTAACTATTGTTAGGAATATTTAACCTAGTCATCCTTACCATATGATGTTAAACTGAATATATCGATCATTGTCAAATGACCTTAAAAAGTATGATGTTTCCCAAACTACATGGGTTCTCATTTTGTTCGCAAGGATATGTAAAAATCCTCTTTCATGGGTCCAATCCTAACACCAAAAACATCCACCACCTTCTTGGACAACAGTAAACTCTAGAGTGCCCAATAATGTGGATTTAAAACATAGTGACCTATAGACAAACATCAATAAGTAATAATGAGATAAATATGGATAAACTTTGATACATATAGATGGTTTCATTGATGAATAACCTTTGATACAAGTATATGTTCACATCGATAGGATGCCACTGATATATATAGATATTCACATCGGTATATGCTAATAACTAATTTATAGCATTAGGGAAACCGGTCCCATACTAGTATTTTGGAAAGATTCATGAAAATGAAATAAATTTATAAGAGTTTCTCAGAGTAGGCAATAATTCCCCCCCATAGGGTGTGATGATCCTGATTTCCTATCCTCTCGGCCAATGTGAGTTACTAAGTGTCATTAGTATGAAACTCCAATAACCCTCTACCTTTGGAAAGTAGGTCTATAGCTTTTCAAACATATGATATATATTGGGTGTTTTCACTTCCATAAATAAACCATACTAGAAACCATATGGGATAAGAGTAGTTACCCAACATGAAGATTGTGTAGCTATACTTAGGCCCTCATAAACCAATCATTAAGAAACCCCATCCCAAGTCGAAAAGAAATAGTGAACCCAATGTGAATATTTTAATAACCCAAATAATCAATTAGGTTTCCAACTTATTGGTCCATTTTATTTCATGTATTCTATGCAAAAAAAAATTGTGTATATGATGTGAATATTTTATATATAAATATGATTAGTTGAATATTTACCCACTTGATATGCTAAATTGATCAATATTTACATTGTCTTTATATCTTATAGGTACCCTTATCAAGATCTATCTTTCATCCAAATATATTATATCATCATAAAGAAAGTTTTTCTATGAATTAACCACCATAAGATCTGCAAGCCCTACAAGCAGAAGGACAATGTCACCTACTCAGTATCTCCAGGACTAGGTGAAAACATCAATGGTAAGGGGGTGATATATACTTATTAAAGGGTCTTCAAGTACTAAATCTTTAGATACCATCCCATATTAGGAGAGTCGTGATGAATCTGGTGACACCTGTCACCACTACCAACTGCTTTGAGAGTCTATCCCTAGATTTTGATGACCAATAGCTTCATTATATTAGGATGGTAGATCAAGAAGTAAACTATGGCCTCACCATAGTTTAGGAGTTCCCTTGGATGGATCTTATCAACCATCACCAACAACATTACGCAACCCCTCCCATCATCCACTTGTTAAGGGTTCCACTCAACAGATTTCACCCTCAGTCACTTAGACCCAGGTGTCTGGGAAATATCTATAGGAATAGTGAGCTATAGATAATAGGGAGAAGGAAATAAATCTTGTTCCCAATGAATAATTCTACCAATATAATAAATTAGAAACTAGATAGTAGTCTCATATCCCTATTCTCACATAGAAAGTATGATGATATTTTCTGTAAGAAAGCAGGGGGAAGGCGCATATCCCTACCCCCACACACAAAAACCATTAATATATATTAAAGGAAAATAGAAGTCATGAGTGGGTGTATATTTACAATTCAATTTAAGATATATTCCATTATATCATGGAAAAAATGAGTAGGCTCTTATTCCTTCTTAAACCCTTCTAAATTTTCAATCTATTCTAGTAGCACCAAAGGAGATTCACTGAAATTTTCCAATAATCATACAAGAAAAAGAAAATATTCATATTCCAATAACCATAGTGGTGTATTATCATGTTAAATATGACCATATATCTACTCAGGGTAAAGAAAACATTTTTTACCTATTCAGGAGGATTATCATCTTATTCCGATAAAGGTAGAGACATAGGATAAGGATTATATTACCACTCTAATTGGGGTTCATCAACATAATTTTATAGTCACCTCAAGAAAGGCACATATTCTTATCATAGAAATATAGAAACATATTCTAAATGAAAACAAGGATAGGGTAGATATTCTCATTCCAACTATGTTTTCTTGGCATATTCCAGTTGTCACCTTAGGGTAGATTCATATCCATGCCAATAATTCAGAATATTTTTGGTATATTTCAACAACTAATAGAATGAAGGATCATATTCCTAATCCTTCCAATTAAGAACTATATCATAATACCTCAAAGGTCATACAAGATAAGGTATATATCTAGCATTATATTCTATATTTATATCATTATATCTGGGCGGGGGATGAATATCATAATTCGGAACATATCCCCATTTCTTGAAAGGATGGATGGAATATTATGGTGAACAAATAAAGGTAGGATTATATTTTTTCCAATATTTCAAAATATTTTCAGCATATTCCACATATTCTTAGAGGGATACACATATCCTCACAATATCCAAATATAGTCTTTAGTATACTCTATCAGCTTCCAAATAGTAGGCTTATATCCCTGCTCAATCTCAAATAATAGGTCATCATATTCTAAGGAAAATTAAAAATGAGGTTCACACTTCCACCATTCATAATTCTAGCATCCTTGAGGACATATAAAACATCTCTAAAGTATGCCAAGGATTCAGAAAATCTTTATTTGAATTAGATGGACATACCTACCATTAAATTCCTCACCATGATTTCTTATAGATGTATTATATGGTTCTTACCTCTGAAACTTGATATGGAAAACCACCCCACAGTTATATCTCACCCAATAAAGGACATCTACCCTTATCAAGGAATCTTCACATAGATAGGTTATCAAAAAAATTGGGTAATCTGTGTATGATGCCCCATAATTTTCCATAAAACCTCACCTATATCATGAGATAACCCAAAGTTGTGACTACCATCCCTACCTCCTATAAATCACGAGTCACTATATTTAAAAAAAAGACCTCTATGGTTTTAACAACTAGAGGAATATTCCTATGATGATAAAGAGGATGATATGGATATGTGGAAGGAATTTGATGAGTATAACCTTTCTGAATATGATCTAGACCATCTCCACTTCCCATCATGATATCCTAGATGCATTAAAGGAGGAAAGAATGCCTTACTTATGCTAGAACCTATGAGAAACTATTCACCAGTTAAAGGATAAGTACCTCCCTTATTAAAGATATAATGGAAAAATCCAAGCATTGAATAATATTTTTTGTTAGATAAACCTTTCTAATTTCTCTGTATCCAAGAACCTAAGGATAGAAAATCATTGTGATATATTAATAAATTATTTTCTCTACAATCTAGTGGAAATATAATAAATAATCACTGTTGTTTTGTTAGATGCAAGTATCTGAGGATGGGGTGGGTACAAATAATTTCACTCTACTTCATTTTCAGGTCATCATATTACTCTAGGGATAGAATACTTAAATTTCATTACCACAAGAGAGGTAAAAAATATGAACAATGCACATGAAATTTGGTCAATCCAAAAAAATGAACCCATATCTAAGGAACACAAGTACCATAACGGGAGAGAACGTGCTGTTGGTAGGCTCCTAAGATAAATTTAATAAAAGGTGGAAGACACATATCATATGTGAAAACAAGAGATCCAATCCATGGGATAACTCCCTATATAAAGTATCTCATACTTTGAACATGAAATACACATGGATCATGCCCATATGGAAATGAACCAAATTATAAAGATTTCATTGGAAACCACCATTGAGGATATCTAGTAGCAACCCCATCCCATAGGGTTGGGGGTATTTTTATCATTTCATCCACCCATGGGGTTATGAAATCCTCAATGGGTTCAAAAGATATTGGGGGTGACTCCAAATCAACCCCATCCAGAAGGTTTGGGGATATCTTTACCAAGACCTTCAACTTCAGAATCATCAAATCATCAGTAGATTTAGGAAGCATTGGTGGAGGCTCCACATACATCCCATACCTTAGGTATGAGGATGTTATTATAACATCCTATAAGAAAATTGATCATTTCTTGGATGATAGTGATTTCCAGTAGTTGGATACCCAATCATTCCTACCATCATGTGACATGACTTGATCTTTTAGGTCACGTTCACCAAGGATGATCGGAGAATCACTTAGGATTACCATCTATAGATCAAAGAAAGTGGAACATCTCATGAAGAAGATCAAAAACTATAGGGTTTTCAATCCAAAACAACCCAATGATAAGGGGTATCAAGGATAATACCACTAAATACCTTTTAAAGATGATAAAAATAATTAATATTCACTATATTACTCATATAATGATGATTTGAGTCACACTACCAATATTCCTTGATGAAATCATCACTATTAATCTAGTAAATGAAATAGACTAGGATATAAAAACCAAGGTATAGAATGGGGAAATTTTTTTATTTATACATGGGTTGTGTTAAAACAGACCAAGGGTGCATATACCAAGAATAAGAGGAAAATACATAACTTGGAACCTCTAAATAAGGAGTTTACACTTCTTAATTCAATTCCACTAGAGATAAAGGGAAAGATGTTGTTACATACTACTATGCACCAAGTCACCCCAAATTCATTTTCATGGAAGAGAAGGTGTCATGGTATGAGGCTGAGATATCCAATCTCAGATAGCTTAGTGAATAATTACTCATTGGAAATATTCTAACTGGTTATCACATTTTGATGATCAATTCCTCGCATGATGATGCTGAAAAAACAATGAGAATATTGATTAGATTGGACACTACTAGAGAGAAATGTTATTGGATTAACAAGAAAGATCATATACTGATAAAAGGTTTCAATGTGGGGAAGATCAATAAAGAGGAATACCTACAATCTTTGGATTATCTAGCATATCATTTTGAAGACCATATAAAAGATGATCTGGTCAAACATGTAGCTTCTATTCCCTGCAAATTGTTTGGGGAAAATGATTTGAGAAGATTTAAAAATTATTTGATAATTATATAGTTTCTTTTAGTGCATTATTAGGTTAATATATGAGGGTTATCACTTCTTCCCCTAAAATATTTTTGATAATAAAGAGTTATTTTTTAGTCTAACATGAACTGATAGTCAAAATATGGTGGATGTTAGATAACCACGTCAAGCCTTGTATTCTACTGAAACTTAGGGGATGACTTAGAAAATGTTTCCACTAAAACTCATTAACATTATTGAGTCTATTTATACTTGAATAGAATATAGGGAAGGCTGCCATTATCTAGTACAATATAAAATAAAGACATATCCCAAATGGTTGGATTCCATTCCTCCTCCATTTAATTCTGTGAATCATATTTTACTAAAATTTGATAGAATGGGATATCTAGAGTAGTATCTATCACATTTTTTGTCCTAATTTATCCCCATGATAGACCCATGAGACATGAAAGAGGTATAAAAACTAAGGTGATTTATGTAGACTCTAGTGGGGGCAACTTTCATTTGGTATAATAGTTTACTAAAAGAGTCCATCACATGTTGGAAAGACCTTTTTTATCAATCCCTTTACCAATTTATCTCTATTTTAGGGAAAAATAATAATTGATCTCATGAAACGTAAATAATGAGAAAATTAAAGGGTCATTGACTTTATCAAAAAATGGAAATACCTGACACACTCACTCAACATTTCACTCCTAGAGGAGTAGTTATTGGAACTTTGTACAAAAAACTTCTATGATAAACTGCTAACACCACCGATCCTCTTGAAATATACGGGTGGGTTTTGGGATTTTTCAAACATGACATAATGTATAGATAATTCTATTCATTTCAGTAGGTCTAAAACATATACCACATCTATAGAAAATGGGGAAAATTTTAGTTAGTAAGAAACTATCATTATTACACTCAAACTAGTACCAGTGACTGCTGAAGCACCCAAGAAATATCTATATCACCAAACAACTCCCACTGATTTAAATTAACAACAAATAGAACTTTATTTTGAGTCAAAAAAGGATTAATATTTCATAATATATGAGGAATGGTATGAAAATCTTATTCCTTCTCAAAAGAATATGTTCCTGGTTACTTACTCATATCCATAGAAAAAATATCCTAAAGTTGCCTAAGCCTAGGTGTAACACATTGAGATATTAAAATAATAACATTATGTTCAATATCATATGAAATACGCAACACTAAGCTTAAAAAATCCATGAAATATATTTCTTTACATTTAATATCTTCAATATCTTGAAATATATGTAACCCTGAGTCTAAATGAACCGTATACCATCATAACCTAGTCATTAAATTGTTAGGTATAAATAAGACTAAATAATTTATGAAATTTATATGGGTTAAACATGTATAAAATAAATTCAATGGTTATCTATTAATTTTAAATAAAATAAGAATCATTTGTATGAAAAAGAAATTTTTTATGAAAAACTGTATTTTTTTAAACGACGGTTCCATCACACTTTGCACACATATTTTAAAATTAATTTGTACTAATTTTAGATTTTTTTAAAATTAACTTCATTTTTGAAATCATCATGTAAAAATTATCTTAGAGTTAATTTTTTATAACTTCTTGAAAAGATTAATTTTTCGATGAATAGTGAAAAATATTGGTTTTTACTAAAAAACCCTTTTTAATTTATAGAATTTAAAAGTACCATTTTGATTTAAATTTTGTTTTAAAATTAATATTAGTTCAATTATATTATAATATATACAATTTATTTCATTTTAATCAATCTTATAGTGAATTTTTATTTTAAAACTTTCTATACCTATGGAAACTTTTCTTTGGAAAACAATTTATTCATCAAGTCTGTGGGATTGATTTTAAATGAAATTATTCCACTTATGTGAATTGAATTTAGAAATATAGATTCCATATTTCTAGTCAACATAATTAATAGTATTTAATAATTTCAACTTAATTTTTTTTCATAATGAATAGTAAAAATAATAAAAATTAATTATTACGATTAAGGTTAAAACGAGTTTACCAGGGGTTAAACTAAAATGATAAGGGTTAAAATGACCTAGAAAAATTTCAAATTCTTATTTTATGGCCATATTTTGATCTTATCTCATCCATGGTTTTATAATGAGGAATTTACGATCCTTTTGGCATGTAAAAAACATGGGTATCACTTTTTATTTTAAAAAATACCAAGTATGTCATCTCCCCCACTTATAAAAGGACACCCCTCTCTTCTCCACTTCACACTCCCAAGGACTTTTATTTAAACCATTACCTACATAAATATATTCCATAATTCTGTCCCCAAAACCCATATTCATTTTTTTATAAATACAATCTAGGAAGGCTTTAGATATAACTATAAAGAGGTTGTCTAAAGAATAGGTAAAGTTCTTAACCATGCGTTTTCAATTTACTTGTTCTTCTAAATACTTAAAATATTATCCAAATTTGATAACAAAACAACACCAATATATAATATATAATTATATGTTATTATTTTAATATCATAAGCTATAATTTTCTCCTCTTCTATCAAATGGGAAATAAAATCGTTGATCGTGTGTACGACAGACTACTGCCTCACGAATCGATGTAAATTTTTTTCCATCACCACCCTTCATGGATGGATATAATGATAAATTTTACATATTTATAGTATATTTATGAAATTAATATACTTATATAATTACAATATCACATTTATCTTCTTAGCATCCAATATTTTGGAAAACAATAACATCACTTGTGCGTATGTGTGGACTACCGCCTCTACGTAGTGATGTAAATTTTTTTCCTTTTTTATTTTGAAATGGATGGTAATAAGGATATTTTTAATGAATATACATGAAATATTTTATATAATAATGTTTTTTAATGGTGAAATATTATTTACCTTTCTAACATTCAATCTTTTGTAAAAATATAAACAACGTTCATGTGTACGTATGACCTACTGTTTCTATGAAGAGTGGAACCCATTTTCCAATCTCTAACTTTTAAGGACTATTATAAATAATTATATAATTATTATATATTATATTTATATCATTTTTTACATTATTTAATTTATGGAACCGTGATCAAATAAAATGGATCAAAATTTCTAAACCAAAACATACATGAAAAACAAAGAAATTATCACCTGAAACAACGATTTTAACAAAGAATTGTTAATAAACAGGTCATAAAAAATATAGGTAAATCATATATGGTATGAAATATATGGGTATATTTCTGTGATATATGTATAATAAATCTATATTTATTATACATGAGGTATAAACACATATGTAGGAAATTAGTCCAGAGGTAAGGGTTTCTCATATCACTTTTACATCTGTGAGACAAATGTCATATTAACCACTTATTTATTTTGTGTTGTGTATATAATAAAAATTTTATATGTTATATCATGAATCTATTTATTGTAATGGTACTTAAAGTTTCATTTTATGATATTTCTTTCATGGGGATTAAAATTTAAAATTTACTAAGTGGTAACTGTTTTACAATTAAAATCTCATTATTTATCAGGATTATTTATGACCAAGTTTCCAATGATGAAATATTATTATATATCTCTCAATAAACTCAATAATTTTATTATACAATAGTTTTCCTAAAATTTTAAATTAATAATATCCTTTCTTTCTCTTTAGTACTTAAAATTATTGAGAATTTGTTTTAAGAAAAGATGAATTTATTTCTCTCTTGGTTCAAAAATACATTTTCTTCTATATCCATGTTTTCTAAAAAAGTTTTCAATTTTTTTTAACATTATCCAAATGATTTATTAAAGTAATTTTTTCTAATTTTTTAATTTTTACAAAATGTTTTGAAATTAATCTTCCAGCTATTTTCTGAATGAGGTACTTCTTTACTTTTACCAAAAATGTGAAAGGAATATTTATTTTAATATAATCAGCATGTACGAAATTCAAGATTAAATGAACACTCATTGATTTTAATATTCCTTTAAAATTTTACAAATTTATTTAAAAAAAAAATATTTTTCATAACATTGTATAAATTTTTAGTTTTTGAAATTGATTTTCAAAGTTAAAATGATATTTTCATCAAGAAGGTTTTAATTCCATTTTTATGGTGTTTATATTTATCAAAAACAAAAAACCCATATATTAATTATAATCCCATGAGTATATTTTGTAATAATAAAATCCATATTATTTATCAGGATGGTTTATGATTACTGGCTGAATGGCCCGAAGGCCAAAATTTTTATTGATTTTAGATAAACCCCCTGTTAAGGGTAAAGGGGGAGAAAACCAAGACTTCAAGGAAATAAATACATTAACAAAATCAAGAATCAAGGGGGTTACAATTCAGAATAAAACAACGAGGCAATGCTTCAACCCAGCATCAAAATCATTAAGGCACGCCTCCACCAAAGCATAGCTGCTCAGCAAGCAGTCCCGTGCAAAAGTGCACGGGCACGGTACCGATGGCTACGCCATACCCTCTCAATCTTCCAAATCCGAAAAGTCATGCTCAGTGAAGATGACCAGCTCTAACCTTATTTGAAACAAAATCTTAATGAAAGTCGGGGTTCCCCAAGAGATCATCCAATTCACCTCCAGTAACTCAACCAAAGAGCAGCCAATACCACAAAATTCACAGCCATCCAAACATAAACACAAAATCATTCTCCATATCACTCAATATGGTAATGATTATGTTTATTGATTGGGGAAATTATTAACAATTTATATGATAGTTTTTAAATATGAATGTTTATATGGATTAGGTTTCACCCCTTTCATATGAGGAATCCATTGGAATTAAAAAGTGATGGGCATGGACCATTATAGTCCCTCGATGCATCCGTAGGTTTCATGAAACAAACTAGCTTGGGTATTTGGATGAGACCTTACCCAGTTATATAGGATGTCTTGGCATGATTCCTTAATGGTATGGTAATGATGTATGATATTATAAATTTCCTCATTATGATATTAGTTATTAATATTTTTGTGATTATTTGATTAGTTATAATATCTATGGATATGTTTCAAGCTCATGTAATTTTTTATATTGCATTATTTGATCATTATTTATTCCTTCCATATTATTATTTATGTTCATGTTATTGATTTGATGGCACATATTTTAGTTATTTACCTTTCCATATTGATTATGCATTATTATTTTCATGATAGATTCCAATGTATTCATGCCCTTAGTGAGAATAGAGATCACCCCTTTCTTATGTTTATATTCCTTAGGATGTTAAAAAGTTTATTATGATTGACATGTAGGGATATGAAATAGGTAATAATGGTTTCTCAAAGAAAATTATATGTTTTATTTTAAGTTTTCAAATAAAATTTGAATTTCAAGTATGTATCTAGTTTTCCAATACTATTAAACTATTATGTCCTTTGGGATGTGATTTCTTGTATCTAGTACCAATTTAATAAAGTAATCACTGACTCTAGGCTACTAGGGTTTAGGTCTTTACAACTGTTATTAGTTAAAGTTTAGTAGAAAACTTGGGAACTATATTTAGGAAAAAAATAGATTAGGTAACATAACCCAATGATGGAATTTTAGGAAAAGTATAGAATAATAGACTAAAGTTTTGGTGAGGAAGATATTATATGTTTTTCTTATAAATATATCCATATCTAAATAATACAAGTAGATGTGGTTCTGGAACAGTTTTAAATAGGGGTAATAACTTTTAAAAAGGGCTCATTTGGATTTGACTTGATCACCACCTAATGCATGAAAATGGTCCTTACTGCTCACCTAGTTTGACACTCCTAGGGGATATTCTTGGGACTATTAAAATTTTCTTTAGAAAAATTATGAAGTATTTGAAAATAATTTTATGATTTTAAAACTTTCCCAAAAAAACCATGTTTATGAGTATGAGATTAGCTATACATAAAATTTTCAATTTATGTTAATTATTTCACTAGTTTTGGTATTATATATAAAGTTTAATAATGTTATGATCTAATCTAGTGTATTAAATCATTTAGAAATGATGCATAATAAAAGGAATAGGAACTGTATCAATGTATGTACTCAATATAGGGTTTTCCCTTCTAAGAAAGATAAAGAAGAAGGTACTGGTACCAGGGTACATAGTTAAATCTGATGGGCTGGGGATTTAAAATTTTTCATCACCAGAGTGATGAAAACTCATCGTCTTTAGTGATCATAGCCTTGGTAATATCTGAGGATCTCATGTGAATATTTTAGAGAAATAAATTAAAAAGGATTTATTACCTCATTTTAATATAAATGAGTTTGGATACATCTCATTATTTAGGACCATTCCTTGAAGGCTATGAGTTCTAACCCCTCTATATCATCCACACATGCTTCAATAATCCTCACATATACCGATCATAAAATTTTGGGTGCTAGTGCAGATCTCAGATGATTCCTTCAATGTTGCAGTGATAACCTCAATCCCGTCCCTTTGATCCATGAAGGAATTCGTGGATCTATCCCTCAGATAGATCTTTTCTCTCTCTAGGATGTGGTAGGAGAGAGATGATATCAAATATGAATGATGAATATTCATTGGAATGATATCACTTATCTTCTTATATAGTGGATGTCCAAATACCCAGTTAGGGTTCCTCGACCTCAGTATATTCAACAACCACTAAATAAGAAATAAATGACACATTATGAAAAACTAACTACATCATTAATATAATTTATATTTTATCACCTACTTGTAATATATAATAAATATATTTCATGATAAAACCAATTCATTAACTCAACTTATAATTCCCACATATATTAAACAAACCATGAATATTAAAATAATATTCATTCATATAATTTTTTTCCATCTATCAACTTAATACCTAGTGAATATATTTAATAAATAAATCCAATCCAATTGTTCAATACTCAAATAATAATGAATTTATTTATTCATTGGTGATTGATTATAGTTGGAAAACTCTCAGACCCCATGGTGTGGCCTATCGTGTCCTATTTACCTATTCACCAAATATGGAAGTCTCTTGAATAAACTACTATGTGTGACCATCTTGGAACTTATCTCAATAGAAGTGAATACTATCCATAGACCAAGAGAAGATTCTAGAAACCCATCAAAGCCTCCTAATGATATAAGGAATATTCATAACAATGACAACCATCCTATGAAAACCCACCGTGTAATATAATCTCTTTGTCTCATAATATCTCATAAATATGGATGCAAAACTTGTGTCATCATCCATACTTGATTTATTATTATTTTATCTAACTAGATAGACTTACCTTTTACTACCATATACATGGATTTATAAAGGCACTACCACCCCAATCAAATGGTCCAGAGATATCACATCATCAACTCGAAATTGAATCTTTTATATTAATCATTTAACCAATTCCATACCCTAATGATGCACCAAACATAAGAAAACTCATTAATAATTCAAAATCATGGTTTTTTCCTTGAGTCAAAGTATGTGATCAAGTGGAACACATTGATAATGATCTTAATTCAGAGGACCAATACACATGTTTATAGAGAAGAACTACCAATGAGACCTGAAACATGTGGTGTTCCTATTAGTGGGTATGTCCTCATGATCTCATTTACTCAAGACTCCCAATTGAAATCTTCATGATAAAAAGTCTCAATGCTTATGTTCTCCTAGCACCTAATGTTCATACACTATCTATGTCCTATCAGTATGATGTATCTAAACCACATGACATAACTTTATGATTACAATCATGGTATCTCTAGGTTCTCTTTATCATATGGGAACTGCTATAACCCTTTGATACGATACATAATCTAAGTAAATTACCATAAATAGAGTGGACACATAAGTATAAACACTATTATGGTAAGATAAAAACATGTTTATATAAAACTATATACATGTAATGGTAATTAAAGTACACACATAAGTTGGGTCTTGGGAACCCACTTTTAACACTCCCACTTGCACTAGAGCCAACTTCAAACATGTCTCAATATACTAGCTCTTTCATGAGAATCATACTTCTTATAAGATATTTCTTTAGTTAGGAGTCCTCTAAATTAAATATATGGATACTATAATAACTATGACTTCACCTATCTGGGTAAAATCACTCAACATATGAAACTTTCAAAGTATATTCTTTGTCCTTTGGTGTGACCTAGGCTCATTGGAAAGCACCACTACTGTAGTATTATCACAATAAACTGGAACATGGTCTGCACTATTAGGAACAACATTGATGTCCGAGAAAAATCTATGTATCCAAAAATATTCCTTATATGCATCAAAAGCTACTATATACTCAGATTATACTATAGAGTCATCGACCATAGGTTTCTTGAAACTTTTCAATCTCATCGCATCACCATTCAAGAAAAATACATATCCTGACTAAAATTTCAGATCATTATAATCTATTTGGAAACTATTATCATTATATCCTCTCACTACTAGTTACTCATCTTCTCCATAAACTAGGAAAATATCATTTTTATGATTCAATTACTTTAGGATAGTTTTTAAAGTATCCCAATGTAGCTCACCTATATTATCTTGATATATACCCACTCTGATTAAAGGAAAGACAACATAAAACCTAGTACATAGCATAGAATACATGATAGATCCCACTGTTAAAGCATAATGGATTCTACTCATTCTTTGAATCACCTCCTATGTTTGCGGACACATTTTCTTAGAGATATTGATACCATGTTACATTGGCAATAACCATCTCTAGGATCTTTATATTTTGTACCTTTTGAGTAACTTGTAAATATAGGTACTTTGAATCATCCCAAGAATCCTCTAAGATCTATCTCAATAGATCTTGATGCCACAAATATAGGCTGATTTACCTAAGTCTTTCATGGAGAAGAATTTATTTAACCAAGTCTTAACTAACTATAAAAATTGTACTTCATTTCCTATGATTAATATGTCATCAACATATAAAACTAGGAAAATTATGGAATTCCCATGACCTTATTATAGACACATGGAACACTTTTATTCATGAAAAAATCAAACTCTCTTATGGCCTCATTAAAATGAACTTTCTCTGATCGTGATGCCTACTTCAATCCATAAATGGATCTATATAGTTTGTATAATTTATTACCACTCTTTGACTTTATAAAACCTTTGGATTGATTCATATATATGTATTCAAACAACATTCCATTTAGAAAAGCATTACTTACATCCATTTTGAAAATATCATATTTATGGAAGTCTTATATTGTAAGTAATATTCCAATGGACTTTAACATCACAACTGGTGAGAAGGTTTTGTTATAGTTTATTCCTTAACAATGCCGGAAACCCTTCATTTCCAGCTATTATTGTAACATCCTCAAATGATAAAGGGTTAAATGACTAAATGATATGACTCATGTCAACAAGGTTCACCTTCCTTTTTAGAAGCCTACCTGATTAGAACTCCACAATTAAGCGTTCTTGGCCTGGAGTAATGATCAGGATGGGTGACCTTCTGGGAAGTTTCCTAGGGTATGTGTGAGTGATGACAAAGAACACTGGAAAGGATATGTGTTGGCCTGTGGGGAATGTCATTAGTCAGATGACCCGTTCGGGCATGTGGGTGGACCCCAGGGTGGGGACCATGTGTCTACGGGGAAACTGGTGGTACTTGGTTGGCTAGGACCTGATGACCATGTTAAGGCAGGGTGTCTGTGCTATCACCAGGACCCATTTGTCAAATTTGGTATCAGAGGTGGTACTCAGCCTTAAGTGAAGTGAACTTCCTGGGTTGAGATGTAGGGCTCACAACGAGGGCGTTGTCCTCTAAAGGGGGGGGGGTGATTGTAACATCCCCAAATGATAAAGGGTTAAATGACTAAATGATATGACTCATGTCAATAAGGCGCACCTTCCTTTTCAGGATCCTACCTGATTAGAACTCCGTAGTTAAACATGTTTGGCCAAGAGTAGTGATCAGGATGGGTGACCTTCTGGGAAGTTTCCTAGGGTGTGTGTGAGTGAAGAAAAAACACACTAGAAAGGACATGTGTTGGCCTGTGGGGAAAATCATTAGTCAACAAGGTGCACCATCCTTTTCAGGATCCTACCTGATTAGAACTCCACAGTTAAACGTGCTTGGCCAAGAGTAGTGATTAGGATGGGTGACCTTCTGGGAAGTTTCCTAGGGTGTGTGTGAGTGAGGACAAAGCATACTGGAAAAGACATGTGTTGGCTTGTGGGGACAATCATTAGTCAGATGACCAGTTATGGCACGTGGGTGGACCCGATGGTGGGGACCACGTGTCTACGAGGAAACTGGTGGTACCTGGTGGGCCAAGACCTGATGGCCATGTTATGGAGGGGTGGATGTGTTGTCACTGGGACCCAATTGTCACAGTGATTTATTGGTATTGACTCTACCATCCATGTCTAGCTTTTTCTTGAATACCCATTTACACTCAATGGGTTTTCACTACTACAACTTGGCCTTTCATCAACGCTAAAAACCAACATTAATAGTGCTAGAAAGGATATGTGTTAGCATGTGGGTACAATCATTAATCAGATGACCCGTTCGGGCACGTGGGTGGACCCGAGGGTGGGGACCAAATGTCTACGGGGCAACTGGTGGTACCTGGCGGGCCAGGACCCGACGACCATGTTATGGCAGGTTGGTTGTGTTGTCACTGGGAACTAGTTATCATAGTGATTTATTGGTATTGACTCTACCGTCCATGTCTAGATTTTTCTTGAATACCCATTTACACTCAATCAGTTTTCACTACTACAACTTGGCCTTTTATCAGTGCTAAAAACTGACATTAACAGTGCTAGAAAAGCGCTGTTAATGCTGGCGTAGATAAAGGACATGTGTTAGCCTGTGGGGACATGTGTTGGCCTGTGGGGACAATCATTAGTCAACAAGGAGCACCATCCTTTTCAGAAGCCTACCTGATTAGAACTCCACAGTTAAACGTGCTTGGACTAGAGTTGTGATCATGATGGGTGACCTTCTGGGAAGTTTCCTAGGGTGTGTGTGAGTGAGGACAAAGCATACTTGAAAGGACATGTGTTGGATTGTGGGGACAATCATTAGTCAGATGACCAGTTCTGGCACGTGGGTGGACCCGATGGTGGGGAACACGTGTCTACAAGGAAACTGGTGGTACCTGGTGGGCCAGGACCCGACGACCATGTTATGGCGGGGTGGCTGTGTTGTCACTAGGACCCATTTGTCACAGTGATTTATTGGTATTGACTCTATCGTCCTTGTCTAGATTTTTCTTGAATACCCATTTACACTCAATGGGTTTTCACTACTACAACTTGGCCTTTTATCAATGCTAAAAACTGACATTAACAGTGCTAGAAAGGACATGTGTTGGCCTGTGGGGACAGTCATTAGTCAGATGACCCATTCGGGAACGTGGGTGGACCTGAGGGTGGGGACCACATGTCTACGGGGAAACTGGTGGTACCTGGTGGGCCAAGACCCGACAGCCATGTTATGGAAGAGTGGCTGTGTTGTCACTGGGAACTAGTTGTCACAGTGATTTATTGGTATTGACTCTACCGTCCATGTCTATATTTTTCTTGAATACCCATTTACACTCAATGAGTTTTCACTACTACAACTTGGCCTTTTATCAGTGCTAAAAACTGACATTAACAGCACTAGAAAAGCATTGTTAATGTTAGCATAGATGGGGGGGGGTCACCTTTATCAGCGCTCTGAAAAGTGCAGATAATGGGGACCTTTATCAGCGCTAAAAAAAGCGCTGATAAAGGGGGTCCTTTTTTAGTGCTGATAAAGGTCCCATTTATCAGCGCTTTTCGGAGTGCTGATCATGGGGAACCCCCTTTATCTATGATGACAATAACAATGCTTTTCTAGCACTGATAAATGGGTGCCTTTATCAGCGCTACCTTGAGAAATGATAATAGGGCCCTTTATCATCCCTCTTTTAGCACTGTTAAAGGTGTCCTTTATCAGTGCTCAAAAAAGCACTAATAAAGACACCTTCCCCTGCACCTGCACAACAGCACCTGCACACCTGCACACTTGCACAAACCAGCACACCTGCACAAAATATCACCTGCACACTTGCACAAAATAGCACCCGCACATAATATTTTGACAAATAATGCAATATACATTTATTTAACTTCATGAATACAAAAAAACACACTACTATATACATTTCAAACAATGTTTTACATGGTTACAATTACAATTATCCAACAACAGTTATAAACATTATTGTTTCATCCTTTGATATCCATGATCCGCTCTCAAAATTGTCATCCACGGTATTTGTTGCCGAACAAAGCATCCGAACTCAAGGAAAAAAATTCTCCTATATAAGAAAAAAAATATTATATTAGTAATAAAATAATGAATTAAATTAAAACATTAATATGAAAGAATATATTAATATGGAAATGTGAAACTAAAATATGGAAAAGATAAACTCAAATGTTTTCATTCTGATAATAATGAAAGAGAATAATGTAAAATCAATATCAGACAATCCGTACGCGTTTTCTTGGTTTGGTGTATGTCACTCGTGTTGTTTTCTAAAGTTTATGTCAATTTGAAACTAATATCAGACATTTTTAGCCATACTGGTCACACCCTGTGTCAGATTGATGTGAAATCAATGTGTACACGTCACAAATGACTCATGGATCATTTTCCTAAAATATCAAAACATTATGAACTCATTTTATCGGTATTCCGTATGTTAGTAGTGTTGTTTTCTAAAGTTTATGTCAATTTGAAACTCATATCAGAAACTTTTAGCCATACCGGTCACACCGTGCATCGGATTGAGGTGTGGTTGATTCGTAAACGTCACAAATGACTCATGGATCGTTGACCTAAAGTATCAAAATAATCCGAATGCATTTGATCAGTATTCCGTATGTCAGTAGTGTTGTTTTCTAAAGTTAATGTCAATTTCAAACTGATATCAGAAACTTTTAGCCATACTGGTCACACCATGTGCTGGATTGAGGTGTGGTCGACTCCTACACGTCAAAAATGACTCATGGATCGTTTTCCTAAAGTATAAAAACAATATGAATGCTTTTTCTTAGTTTTTCGTATGTCACTTGTGTTGTTTTCTAAAGTTTATGTCAATTTGAAACTGATATCAGAATCTTTTAGCCATACCGGTCACACCATGCATCAGATTGAGGTACGGTTGATTCGTACACATCACAAATGACTCATGGATCATTTTCCTAAAGTATCAAAACAATCGAATCACGTTTTCTCAGTATTATATATGTCGGTAGTGTTGTTTTCTAAAGTTTATGTCAATTTGAAACTGATATCAGACATTTTTAGCCATAACAGTCACACCGTGCATCAGATTGAGGTGTGGTTGATTCTTACATGTCAAAAATGACGAATGGATCATTCTCCAATAGTATCAAAACAATCCGAACATGTTTTATTGGTATTCCGTATGTCAGTAGTGTTGTTTTCTAAAGTTAATGTCAATTTCAAACTGATATCAGACTCTTTTAGCCATACCAGTCACATCATGCGTTGGATTGAGATGAGGTTGATTCTTACACATCATAAATAACTCATGGATTGTTTTCATAATGTATCAAAACAATCCGAACATTTTTATTGGTTTTCCGTATGTCACTTGTGTTGTTTTTTAAAGTTTATATCAATTTGAAACTGATATCAGACATTTTTAGCCATACCGGTCACACCGTGCGTCGGATTGAGGTGCGATCGATTAGTACACGTCGAAAATGAATCATGGATCATTGTAATAAAGTATAAAAATAATCTGAATGTATTTTCTTGGTATTCTGTATGTCAATAGTGTTGTTTTCTAAAGTTTATGTCAATTTGAAACTGATATCAGACACTTTTAGCCATACCGGTCACACCGTGCGTCGGATTGAGGTGTGGTTGATTCGTACACGTCACCAATGACTCATGGATCATTTTCCTAAAGTATCAAAACAATATGAATGCATTTTCTTGGTATTTTGTATGTCAGTATTGTTGTTTTCTAAAGTTAATGTCAATTTCAAACTGATATCAGACACTTTTAGCCATACTGGTCACACTGTGAGTTGGATTGAGGTTCAGTTGATTTTTACACATCAAAAATGACTCATTGATCATTGTCCTAAAGTATAAAAATAATCCGAACGTGTTTGATCAGTTTTCCATATGTCACTTGTGTTGTTTTCTAAAGTTTATATTAATTTGAAACTGATATCAGACAATTTTGTCCATACCAGTCACACTATGTGTCGGATTAAGATGCGATTGATTCATACACATCAGAAATGACTCATGGATCGTTGTCCTAAAGTATCAAAACAATACAAATGTGTTTTCTCAGTTTTCCGTATTTCACTTGTGTTGTTTTCTAAAGTTAATGTCAATTTGAAACTGATATCAGACACTTTTATCCATACCAGTCACACCGTATGTCGGATTGAGGTGTGGTCAATTTGTACACCTCAAAAATGACTCATGGATTGTTTTAATAAAGTATCAAAATAATCCGAAATCATTTTCTCAGTATTTCTTATGTCACTTTTATTATTTTCTAAAGTTACTATCAATTTCAAACTAATATCAGACACTTTTAGCCATACCAGTCACACCATGCATCAGATTGAGGTGTGGTTGATTCGTACACATCAAAAATGACTCATGGATCATTTTACTAACGTATCAAAACAATCCGAATGCGTTTTATTGGTATTATGTATGTCAATATTGTTTTTTCTAAAGATAATGTCAATTTCAAATTGATATCAAACACTTTTATCCATACCGGTCACACCGTGCATCGGATTGAGGTGCGGTTGATTCTTAAACGTCAAAAATGACTCATGGATCATTTTACTAAAGTATCAAAATAATCCAAATGCATTTTCTTGGTATTCTGTATGTCAGTAGTGTTGTTTTCTAAAGTTTATGTCAATTTGAAATTGATATTAGACACTTTTAGCCATACCGGTCACACCATGCGTCGGATTGAGGTGCGGTTGATTCATACACATCAAAAATGACTCATGGATCATTTTCCTAAAGCATAAAAACAATCCAAACGTGTTTTCTCAGTTTTCCATATGTCACTTGTGTTGTTTTCTAAAGTTTGTGTCAATTTCAAACTGATATCAGACACTTTTATCCACACCGATAACATCGTGCATTAGATTGAGGTGAGGTTAACTAATACACATAAAAATTGACTCATGTATCATTTTCATAAAGTATCAGAGCAATCCAAACACATTTTCTTGGTATTCTGTATGTCATTAGTGTTGTTTTCTAAAGGTTATGTCAATTTGAAACTGATATTAGACACTTTTCACCATACCGGTCACACCGTGCATCATATTGAGGTGCGGCTGATTATTACACATCAAAAATGACTCATGGATCATTTTACTAAAGTATCAAAACAATCCGAACATGTTTTCTCAGTTTTCCGTATGACACTCGTGTTGTTTTCTAAAGTTAATGTCAATTTGGAACTGATATCAGACACTTTTAGCTATACCGGTCACATTATGTGTCAGATTGAGGTGTGGTCAATTTTTACACATCAAAAATGACTCATAGATCATTGTCCTAAAGTATCAAAACAATATGGATGCATTTTCTTAGTATTCCGTATGTCAGTAGTGTTGTTTTCTAAAGTTAATGTCAATTTCAAATTGATATCAGACACTTTTATCCATACCGGTCACACCATGTGTCGGATTAAGGTTCAGTCGATTCTTACACATCACAAATGAGTCATGGATTGTTTTCATAAAGTAACAAAACAATCCGAATGTGTTTTCTCAGTTTTCCGTATGTCAGTAGTTCATAAGAGTCTCTCATTAAGTTATTCTTTACTAGAAACTCAAATCCTTTCTAAAACCATTTTTCATAATATAAGGATATGAAACATAATAAAGGGTGATCATAGATGCTCAATAAGTGTAAAAAATGGATATATCAATGATTATATAAAGATAACATAAGTAATAGGAATTCACCTTCATTGTCCTATTTGTTTATATTCTTCCATCAGGTATGATACCCATTAGTTTCTAAACACATATATATCATCTTGTGAAGAGGAGTTTTTACGACATTCATATTAGAACTGAAAAAATATAAATACACAAAGGATTAATAAATTTTTTAAATGAACTAGTAATTATTTTAAAAAATACCTCTTCAGGGATGCTAGTTTGTTCATGAAATATGATCTCTTTCGTAAATTTACAAACATAATAACCGTAGTCCTTTCCGTTTGTTTATTTTGGACACTGCAGAAACATCAAGAAAAATAATTAATCTTTTTTTATATGTATGTGGATAGTGTAGTATAATTATATATACCTTGATACTTGTCCATTTTTAGATCTTATGCGCCTTGTCGTCCTTAGACCCTGGATTCATTCCAGCCTTTAGATGATATTTATACACTGCTCTATCATAACAAAATCCTCATTAAAAGATAATTTAAATTATATAACTGGATATTTAGTTCTAAAATGTTGTATCTAGTGTATTACAAATTGACAATTGCCATCATGTGTGGTTGGTTTGTTGGATATCCATGCAGTGAATCTAGAAATTAAATCTTTAGAGTATCCAAATTGACCGCAATGAGCATCCAATGCTGCCTAAAAACACAAAAAGGAATAAGTAATGATAGAAATTAAAATATAATTTATATGATTAAAATTTAGATTTTTACCCCTACAACTTTGTTATTAAAAAGAGCCTGTTAGTCGTAATTTTTCATTGAAACGTTCTGATCAGGTTTGACATTAATTCAGCCTGAAAATTGGAATCTATTTCTTTTTGTTATGTAGACATGGTTTGAGTACTAACGAGTCCAAATTTGTATTCATGGGAAAATCCTTTCAATTGTTTTTCATATATACGCCTGCAAAAAATATGAAATGTATTTATCCATAATTATCATAGTATATCAGCTTCTATAAAATCAAATCATGAAAACATACCTAATGTATACATTGATAACTAAGGAACCTAGCCAGTCGTATGTGATGATTTCAGCTACAGTGCCAGCACTAACGAAATCTAATGTTTCCTCTCCGTACATATTTTTTCACAAAAAATTGTGTGATTATTTCCGCCTTTCATTTTCGTATCCACATGAGCTTGCAATGATATTAAATGTGGATATAGAACGGGCGGGGTGAAGGTGCCCTCAGTAGATCATTTTGATCGGTTGATTGATCCTTTTGATCCGTTATTTCATTTTAGCTTCTTTCTTTTGTCCTTCTATAATAACATTCATCGGTTCAACCCTTTTCTAATTAAATGTTAAAGGTTATTCTTGAAAAATGAATTGGTAATGAATACCTCCTGGTCGACATGTTTTTTTAAAAGATTCGACAGCCATGCAATGAATGTTCCAACAACTTTTTCTACCATATGAATGTTGTCATCATCATTTGGAATAGGTAGCTCGGTGCTCGACTCATGATATATGTTAATAGAAACTTTGAAATGACCAGTTGGAAGTGTTCTGGAGTGTAGCGTGTCATTCTGCATATTGAACATCGTAGCCCTCACTACAAGGCGATGGGTGGGAGTTGACATATATAAATCACATCCATTTTCACCCAATATAATATAATTACAAGAAAGGTATCAGTGTCTATGTGATTCACATCTCACAGAAACAAATATTAGAACATTGATTACCTCGGTTAAGTTAGGACTTTGAGGGGAATGGCTCACCTCAAAGTTGGTGGGGGGTGGGGCGGGTTGTTCTTGAGTTGTTTCTTCTCTTCGCCTCTCCCCCATCAAAGTTTCTAGCAACTCTCCCTGACTTTGGAATTTTTCTTCAAGGGTAGCTAGTCTAACTCTCATCATTTTCATTTCTTTAGTTTGTTCCTCTTCTTGTTTTTTTTTTCTGAAAATATGCCCAGGACCTCACACCAAAACCCACACCTCTAATGCGGCCATACTGTTCTGGCTGTTTCAACGCCACTGAAAGTATGTCTACATCTGGTGAAGTTGTTGTTGATTCCTATGACTATAACAAATAGAAAATATGGAAAAATAAGTAATCATCATGATGTAATAGTGATTTAAAGCAAAACAAATTTATATTATGTCATACTTACACATGTTTCCTACACTTTTTGCGTGTTTTCATCTACCGGTTTCCCCTCTTTATTAACACGAGCCTCCTTCTATAGAACATGGTGTGGGATGGAAGTGGATTTGGATTTAGATTCATCAATCTGCATATAAATAGAGAAACATGGTTACAGTATTGTTTTATGTCACATAAAAGTATTACATTACTTTTAAAATACGTACCGATTGTTTTTCAATTGAAGCGTACCCCAACCATGCTTTACGGTAGGGGTACGCTGGTTTTTCTGCCCGTTATTTATTTCCAACACTCAGTTGTTATTTCATAAATAAAAAACTATCAATCAAAGTGATGAATACAAGCAACGTTAAACAACGTGTTACCAAACACAATGTACCTGAAAAGTATGCTCTGCACGATGGTTTCTAAATGCATCCCACGCTCCTTGGGATATAAAGTGTGCATAAAGAGGAGGTGGATGTAGATTGATTTTCCCTTCAACATTTTTTAGATGACATTTCATTAAAATGGTGCGAAAGCCTCTATGAACCCTTCCTGCCAGTATTAATACATATTATTTGTGCGAGACATCTTCTATAAATGCACTCTGCAAGTGATGATGTAGAGTTAGTCAATATTTCAGTATTTTATTTTATTTTATTTTTATAAATTAAATAAATGATATCATAATGTTACTGTATTCTCTTCTCACATTAATGTTTTCAGCCCACTGACAACTTGGTTCCATGAATCTATATCAATCGGCACACGTTGCCGAGTGACGATTCCAATGTAGCTACTAAACATGGCTTTGTTGGGGTTTACATGCTGGCCTTGCTTATTCCATCCCACCTCATATTTGATGCCATTTGCTTTTTTCCTTAAGGATTTTGGATAAAATTGTCAAACTACGGTGCACCTGTTTTTTTTGAGCCATTGGGGTTTCATTTCCTACCATTTCCTCGGTTTCTACATCATCATTATCTTCCTCTAAAGTGCTAGAATCGGCACTGGGACCAGTAACAACAGGTTGAGAAACCTGTTGTACCTCAGCAGTGGGACCAACAACAATAGGTTGAGAAACCTGTTGTACCTCAGCAGGGGGACTAGCTGCAACAGGTTGAGAGACCTATTGTACCTCAGCAGTGGGACCAGCTGCAACAGGTTAAGAAACCTGCTGTGTCTCGGGATTGGGTGCGTCATCAGGTGCATAAGTCATTATTTGTAGAAGTTGTTTAACATTTAATTTTGATCACATAAAATCAGCAACAAACAGATAATAACATAATGTAACACAATCTATATTACAATAAAAAATAATCTGATTATTGAACTCTCTTTTTTTTAAGGTTGAAGGGATTTGACCCCTCTATCGACTATCCATATCCCTTCATTGTGGTCTCCTATGATATACAAAACATCATCTACATTGGGAACAGTGCGAAATGATTGCGAATTCCCAATGAAAGGGTCATTCTCCATTGAATTTTCATCTGACCCTTCAGTTGTTTTGGTCGATAACAGAACAATTGACCAATTTTGGTTTGCAGGATCTGGAACATAAAATACTTGCACTGCCTGAGATGCCATTATAAACGGTTCGTCTTTCTCCCCTTCTTTAATGAAATCAACTTTCACGAATCCCAATTCATCTATTTTAACAGCACTCCTATTATCAACCCACTTGTACTGAAAAATCGGAACTTGGAATTCCGTATAATCCAACTCCCATATTGTTTGATGATGCCAAAGTATGACATATTCACATAAATTGGATTTCTGTCCTTAACACTGGAAACATGCACCGCTTCAGCCACAAGTGTAACCCCACTATTCTACATGGTACTGTCTTCATCATGTTCATTAGTATAAAATGTATAACCATTAACTACATAAGCATTGTAAGATAATACATACACACTTGGTCCTCCGACTAGCCATCGAAGTCATTCTAAAATTGAATCTGGATTTTGATCTGACTTCTTAAAAATATGGTCCTGAAACCATCCTATAAACTATCTATTATGTGTATCTGATATCCATTTTTCAGCACTAGATGGATTCAAATGCCTAAGAATTTCTTTGTGGGTTTCAACATATGGGTCAACGTCAAAATTGTTATGAAAAACATAAAGGTGGGCCTGCTCCCGATCTGTAATATTGATTGTGAAAATCAGTCTTCCAGAAATTCCTTCACCCTCAAGCTGCCTAGTGTGATGAGATTTCAATAGACCAATGCTTTCCACACCAGATAGGTATTCAGTACAGAATTCAACAGCTTCCTCAACAATATATCGCTCCGCAATACAACCCTCTAGACGACTTTGATTTTTGACATACCCTTTCAAAATCTTCATATACCGTTCAATGGGGTATATCCATCTATAATGTATAGGACCACATAGTTGAATCTCTCTCACCAATTGGACCATCAAATGAACCATCATATCAAAAAAATGAAGGCGGGAAGAACATTTATAATTCACATAATATGACGGCAATTTCTCTTTCCATAGTTGGCAATTTTGTCGGGTCTATAACTTTGCTACATATAACTTTGAAGAAGAAACACAGTTTTGTTAATGTATGGCAGAAATTCTTGGGCAAAAGGAAACATAAAGCAATAAGAATGAGATCTTACATCAAAACATGGAAGTCATGTGATTTTATACCTTTTAACTTCAAATCGCTCATTGACATGAGGTTCTTGATATTTGACGAATACCCCTCTGGAACCTTTACATCATTCAAGAAGTTGCAAAACTGATATCTCTCCTACTTGGAAAGAGTTTAAGCAGCAGGAGGAAGAAATGTTCGTTTTTCACCCTTCACTGGTGCCAACTCTTCTCGTATTCTCATCTCAACCATGTCCAACCTATCCTTAATTCCATCTTTTGTTTTTCTGGGTGTATTTAGAAACGTTCCGATGACACTATAAAATACATTTTTTTCTACATGAATAACATCAAGAAAATGTCTGACATAAAGACAATTCTATTATGGTAATTCAAAAAAAAAACTAACCTATTTTTCCAACCAATTTTAGGAAGGTTTTTTGAAGTCGGTTTACCAAAGGTAGTGTCCACATTTTTAACTTTCTCAAACAATTGATCACCTGTTAGTGGATACGGTGCTGTACGTTCTTCTGAACTTCCATCTAATGATATCTTCCAAGTTTGGTACTTATGTCATCGGGGTAAAAATATGCGATGTCCTAGAAACACAGTTTTTGATGAATGTTTCAACCTAATTGATTGTGTTCCCTGTTCTCAAACGGGACACCCTTGAGTTCCTTTAATGCTATATCATGAAAAATTTCCATAAGCAGGGAAGTAATTTATCATCCCATACAACATGGATCTCAAAGTGAAATCTTCCTTTTTGTAAGCATCATACCATGAAACACCTAAATCCCACAATAATTTCAAATCTTCAATCAATGGAGATAAATAAACATAAAAATCATTACCCAGTTGTTTTGGTCCTGATATAAGCATAGATAACATGATGTATTTTCATTTCATGCATAACCACGGTGGTAAGTTATAATTTACCAACATAAATGGCCATGTACTATGACTGTTCCTTTGAAAACCAAAAGGATTCACTCCATCTGTAGATAACGCAAGACGAAGGTTTCTCGACTCATTTCCAAATTCAGGATACTCATGATCAATTCTCTTCCACTGAGGAGAGTCTGCCGGGTGACGTAGTATCCCATCTTTAATTATTGTATTTGCATGCCATGTCAATTGTCCTACAGTCTCCTCACTTCTATATAGGTGCCTAAACCTTAGAATGATTGGAAAGTACCATACATCTTTAGTAGGACTGGATTAATCTTTCTTGTATCGAGAATCACCACACTTTGGGCATTCTTTAAGTTATGTGTGGTCCTTTAGAAATAGTATAAAGTCATTCGGGCAGGCATGTAATCTTTTAGAGATCATACCCATCGATTGTAGCATTCGTTTGGCGTCGTATGTTCGGATCAAGAGCTCATTATCTTATGGGAGCATGGAATTCAGGAGAGAAAATAGTTCCATAAACTGGTGTCACTCCACCCATTGTTTGATTTCAAATTATACAGCTTCAGTACGGCTGACAGTGCTATATATTTAGTGCAACCAGCATACAATGACATCTTTGCACAACTTTTTAACTTCTCAAACAATTTTGGGCAATCACGAAGTTCATCTTTGACGGTCCTTGTCATTTACTCAATACGATATTCATCATCATTCAAATCTGAAATCACATCCTTTATATGGTCATCTTCATTGTTCATACTTGTAATCATATCAGATGATCCATAAAATGTAGTGTTATCCCAGCCACTACCTACATTCATTATTTCACTGTGTTTATTCCAACATGTATAACTCTGATCTATTCCGTGACAGATCAAGTGTTCTTCCAACTCCTCTAGAATAATTTGTTTTGAATAAAAACAGTGTAAACATGGACAAAGGATTTGAGAAGGGTCATATGCATGATCTTTTGCAAACTTGATAAACTCTTTCACGCCTTCTTCATACTCTTTTGTCAACCGATTGGCATTCATCCATTCTTTATTTATATTTATCCTATTTTAAATCCAAAGGATGAGTATATAGGTTAGGGGATAAGGAATATGAGTATAATTTAGATAAAAAACTAGATACTTTAAAAATAGTGTGGGGAGTGCTCATTAATAGAAAATCTTGGGTGGTTCTTGGGATTCATCCATTCTCTTCCTCTCTTCGATCCCCCCTAATGAGGGGTGGTTCTTGGGAGTTTTTTATAGTGAGTTAGTGAGTTCTTACCTCATACTTCCTCCATTACTATTATCCTTTATTTCCCTATGATTTGGGATGATTTTAACTAGGATTTGTGTGATGATTTCACTATATCATATTCAAATCAATTCAGATGATATAGATTTTGTTTGTATTGGCTAGAGGTTATCCTCGTATGATGAACGCACCATGTTTTGTGTGGTTTAGGTGGTGTTGTGTTTCCCAGTGTGTTTTTAAAAGATTATTCCTAATTATATTAAGGTGAATAATTAATTATAAGTTTCTATAATTAATTATTTGGGAATTGTGCCTTGAGATTGGGTCTCAATCATTGGTACAAGATTAGATAAGGCATGTATAGTCTTGGTTGAGGATGAGTTGATCTTGGTGAGGGGGTTACACCATTTTTTGAGGTAGGTGGACCCTATAATACGAAACCATGTTCCAATTTATTCATGATTGTGCATTCAAGCATGAGTATATGTGTTCCAGTGAAAGGGATAGAAATCAAGAGCAACCTAGGTAAATAAATAGGGTGTTTTTGATCCACCAAGAGATAGAGTGAGGGTTCTATTGAATGTTTGTGATTTTGTGATCATCTAGTGATTATGTCTCCATGGAGGTGAGGTTTCTAGTTGTGTTTATGAGAGGATCGGGTTTGGTATGAGATTTGTATAGCCTAGTTATGTTTTCTAAGGCTATTTGAGTAGGTATTAGAGTCTTAGGCCTAAAGAAGATGGATAATATAGTTTTATATATCACGTATGATGGGGAACACCCTCTTAAGGATATATAAGAGTCATGGTGTGTGTGATGAGTAGGACACCAATAATGGGGAACCTAATATATGGTCCATACGTACACTAATGATCTTGTGTAGGTTTAATGATAAAATATTAGTAGGACACCAATAATGGGGAACCTAATATAAATCATAATATACTAGGTTTATCTATATAAATGCAAATAAATAAACAACACACATTATGAAAGAAATAAAGTAATATTGTTGTATGGTAACTAATAAAAAAATAACACTATATCCAGTGAGAATAAATACATTAAACCATGGGTTCCAAAAACAATCTTATCTCTTAATAAAACCATACCACATACATCACAGATATTTTCTAAAACCCAAACACACCCAAACCTTGGGAACTATGCATATCATATGGGATGATAAGAAACTGATACACATGAACCATGGATCCTATTTAGGAATATAAAAACCCATACCTTGAGGACCATGAATCTTATCTGGACACCTAAAATCCAGACACCTCAGTCAACATGGATCCTTTCTTGTCTCCTAACATACCACAACATTGGGAACCATAGATCTAGTTTGTTACCCAAACATACCAATACCATTGTCACTATGAATCAAGTCTATACCCCTAATATACCAATAAAATGGTCACCATTGGTATAATCCATGACCGTAGTGTACATATATGGGGAACATGGATCACTATTATCCCCTAGAACATGAACCCACTTAAATAGAGAAACGTCACCTTATAAGCATGTTGTATTATCATGGCCTGATAAAAAACCATCACACATATAAGACATACACAAACCCTTTCCTAGATCTCCACTAGAATTTTTTAATCTTAATTTTATTGTTTTTAGTCCCATACACTATAATATAGTCACTCATGAAATATACCTTTATATATAAAACACAACCAAGAACTTACTAATCCATATATTCTATCTCCACTATAAACCAAACAAACAAACTAGTTAAACTGAAATGGTCAGAAACCTCATCACATTAATGAGAATTAATTCCACATTCTTCCCTAGAAAATCTATTGGGTTTTTACTTGTGGATGTCCACCCATATCCATCATCTATTTTATAATCTCATATCGCATAAGCTTTACCTGATTCTCTCTCAATATAACAATTTAAATTCCACCTTCTAAATACTATCACTTTTATTATGGCCATTATACCCTATTACCATTTCACAAAAAAATCATGAACAAGTCATAATGGTGAACACATCATAATTCCAACCACCCAAATACAACTAGGAAGGATAGTTACCCACGCATACAAGCGAAAAAACTAGGTGTGAGTAGAAAACTACTTAAAGGTGGGGGTGAATCAATGGTTACAAAAAACTCATAATCTAAACACATTTTCGAATACTGGTTATTGAAAATAGGATCTTGATAGTGATGGTAAAAAGATGATAGTAATTCAATGAAATAACTCACATGGATCAAGGGATAATTACATGGTTTACAAACTCTTGTTATAAATTTTTTTATCCTTAGTGTTCATGATGTCCTGAGTCTTTTTCTTGGTTTTTTATCAATAAGAATAATGAACGGAGTAAGGATATAACCATATAGTCCCATGTACGTGATATAATGATCTAAATCTATAAGTTCATCGATTTCCCCTTCATCAACCACAGGTTCCTATAGAATTTGGATTATATTTGCACCCCTATTATTCTCCCCAAATGTTAAATAAACCATCATTGGAACAATCCATGGATTTAATGTCTGGGTAACTGAAGGATTATTCATTGAAACCAAATCATTGATTCGGGTCATGTAATACTATATTTATAGAGATTAAATGTTCTTTTATGTGAATTATTTCTATAGGGAATTAATCCTAATTCCAAACGACTTAGAAACTAAATCTCAAAGATCCTTAACCACCTTTATGGAATAACATAACATATCATGAAATGCGATTCATGTCTCCTCATATTTACCAATATCTATAGAATACCATTCATGGTGTGACCCTTATAGTTGTGGCATGGTCTGAAATGTCCCTTTAAACAAAGATACACCAATTAATAATGAACAATATACTATAGTATGAAATAACACTATTATAGCGTGAGCCTTTTCATTACATACTAATACCATTGGACCCCCAAACCAGTGCAACATTTATTTTCATGAGCTAGGTATCCCAATGAAATTATCTCTTCATATTACCTTAGAGACATCCATTATAGTTAAATGTTCCATATTACAATATGTCTCTCCTACATCTCAAACCCTTCATAGTTACACCAGCCCTACTATGGTGCGATATCTTACACTAGAGTGAACACCGTCATTTGGAACACTCCCATAAAAGTGTAATCACATCCTCCTTGTTATGAGACACTTGTTATCCACAAAAAACATAATTGTTTTTATATTTTCTCACCTTTAATGATCCTCTAACTCATATATGATAATGATTTCAATAAATATATTGGTAAAATACATGTAAAACCCATGACTAAATTTCCTTTTGTAGCTAGTAATAATATGTTTCCAATTTTTACTCCATCTACTCACCATACCAAATTGTAGAATGGTTGGTGGGAATACTCCTACTCTTAGTGTAATAAAAATTCTACTATGATCATGACTTTAATAAGATAAAATTGCATATCACCCTTTTTAATTCACTTATTTAGGGGCTTCTTCAAACCACAAAACTCATTAATTACCCCAAACCATCAAGGGCACTTAAATATCCCAATGGACCCTCAACTGACCTATATAAGTCATTCACTTAAGTCCTATCCCTTTTGGATCATAGGATGTACCTCAAAATGGATCCTTTATCTCTTGAACCATATACTTTTAATAATCCATTAATAAAACCCATGAGGTAGAACTATCTTTTATCATCAACCAACCAAACACCTAGATATGTTATTTTAGGTTGTAGTAATCAAATCAATATATAAAATATAAATACACCCCTTACTCCAAGGTTTTCAATGGTTAAAAACATACTGACTGCAACACCTTGTAATGACATGATCCATTAAAAACATTTTACCACATAGTATGTCATCCTCTATAAGATTCCATAAATATTTACTCATATTTGTTCTATCCAAGGAATCTAATTACACTACTCATTCAAGATTCTATAAAGGTAATAGTTATATGGTTTACACCCCAAATCCTGATGAACTGTCACACACACAAGAATCACACTAAATCATAATTAATCTCAATATTGACAATAAATTCAAACATAATTAATTAATTAAAATTCAATTTTACTCACCTTAAAGAGGAGGACACAGTGGCGGATGAGGAGGAGGCATCGACAGTGGACACAACGGAGGTAGCGGAGGCAGTGGAGGCAGCACAGAGGCAGCACGAAGGTAGCGCGAAGGCAGCGCAAAGGCAGCATGGAGGCAGTGAACACAACAGAGGAAGCTCGGAGGTAGCAGAGGAAGTGGAGGCAACGGAGTAGATGAAGGAGGAGGAGGAGGAGGAGGAGGATCCGCGGTGGTGGAGGAGGAGCCGCGGTAGAGAAGGAGGAAGAGAAGTAGGTGCCGGAGGAGGAGGAGGAGGCGGCGACCACGGTGGAGGAGGAGGAGAAGGAGGTGGCGGCCGCAGCGGAGAGGAGGAAGTGATGACAAGGAGGCAGCGGTGCAGGGTAGGGCTTCCGTGAAAGCTTGACAGGGTGCGGGGAGGAGGAGGAGGACCCGGTGAATTTTATAAATCCCACATGGACCTTTATGAGCGCTAGTAAAAAGAACTAATAACGGGGGTCTTTATCAGCACTAAAATGAAAAGTGCTGATAAAGACCCCCTTTATCAGCGCTTTTTTAGCACTGATAAAGGTTGGACTTTATCAGCACCTTTTTAGCGCTGATAAAGGGTGAATTTATCAGAGCTTTTTATTTTAGCGCTGATAAAGACATACTTTATCAGCACTGATAAATTTATAAATTTAATAATTTTTTATATTATTATATATTTATTTAAAATGATATTTATGATATATATATATATATTTATGATAAATATATATATATTTATTAATAATTATAACTCTAAATAAATATATCTTTATTTATACTTATAACATTATTTGAAAGGTATATTTATATATATATCATTGAAAATATAATAAAATATATATTTATTTTTTAAATATAATTTAATTTTAATTATAAGTGTACATTTTTTAGAACATATATATTATATGGGTAACATAATGAATTATAAATCAATAACACATCAACGTGATATGTAATTATAATCTATAAATGAACATTATTCATTCACATATATATACGCATGTATGATATATTCATTGACCCCAATTAATTGGAAAACACACATATATTCAATAATTTTAATTGTAAATATATATTAAAAGGTATTATATATTTATAAATAAAATAAATACATTAAATATAAACAAATATAATAAATATATATATTAAATATAATGAATTAATAAATATAATTAATACAATGAATTAATAAATCTAATAAATCTAATAAATATAATAAATATATTTATTATTAATCTTATAATTATTTAATTATATATATATATATATATATAGTTATAACACGTATTTTTTATTTAATGTATACAATAAACAATATCATCGCTAAGAAAAGCACTGATAAATGTAACCTTTATCAGTGCTAAGAAAAGCGATGATAAAAGGATATTTAAAGCACTGATAAATGTACCCTTTATCAGCACTAAAAAAAGCGCTGATAAAGGGTACACCTTTATCAGCACTTTTCCGTTAGCGCTGATAAAGGTAGGCACCTGCCTTGCCCAGTTTTTTGGTAGTGTTTACATCAGTTGGAGGGTCTACCAAAATCCAAAATTTATTTTGGTACATAGAATCAATCTTAGAATGCATAACTTCTTTCCATTTAGTATCATCCTTTCCATTTACTACTTCATTGTAGTTTAAAGGTTCATCATAATCAAGGAGTAATATGTCACTTAACTCAGTGTTAAGAAAACCATAAGTATCTAGTTAGATAACCTATTGAGTTGGCCTATGTAGTACTTGTGTCTCAAGAAAATCTTCATCTTCCACTGTCTCTTATGGATATTATTCCTGTACCAACTTGCATGCATCTAGAGCATCAAATTCATCGAAGTCAGTCTTTATCCAACTATTTCTATTGGAAATGTATTACCTTTTTATAAATATAGAATTACTTGCCACAATCACTTTTATATAATAAGATTTATATAGGTAATATCCTTTGGTTTCTTTAGGATATCCAATAAAGATGAACTTCCAGCTTTTGGACCTAATTTTTCACTGGTAGAGTCTTGAAAAAACCCTCACATCCCTATACATGTAAGTGTGATAGATTGGGTTTCTTTCCACACTAAAACTCATATGGAACCCCATCTGTCACTTTAGTTGGTATTTCGTGAAGGGTATATGTCTTTTTTTTGTAATCTGTATCCCTAAAAGGATAATGGAAGTTTTTTTTGACTCATTATTGATCTAAAAATGTCTAGAAAGGTCCTATTTATCCTTTCATTAATACCATACCACTATTTTTTATAAGTATAAGTGATTTGAGATACTATAACACACTCATTTAGGTGATCAATGAAAGCTTGGTTAAGATACTCCCTCCCTTGATCTGAGTGGAGTGACTTAATCTTATTACCAATATGGTTTTTTACTTTATATTGGTATTTGTTAAACATTTGAAAGGAATATTAAGTATATCTCATTAAGTAGATATAACCATACCTACTATAGTAATCAGTAATAGTAATTAAGTATGAAAGACCACCCATTGACTCAACTAGAAACATACCACATACATCAGTATGAATTAATTCCAGTAATTTAGTGGCTCATTCTCCTTTCCTAGATAAGGATGCTTTGGTCATTTTACCTTATAAACAAGTGTGACATACATCCAAGGGTTGTAACTCACTTGATTATAAATAACCCTCTTGATATAATTTTTGTAAATGATTCTAATTTACATGACCAATCCTAGAGTGCCATAGGCAGGTTTTATACGAGTCATGTTCAATAGTTTTTTCATTGATTGTCATTGTAGGGTTTTCAGTTCAAGTATATACAAGCCACTATTAAGATTCACCATACTAAAATATATGTTATCCTTATAAAGGAGACAAAATTTATATTCAAACTTGAAATAAAATCCCATAGTGTCCAAACTTGACATTGAGATTACATTTTCGGTAACTAAAGTAACTTAATAAAAATTATACAATATAAGAACCAAACTAATAGGCAAAGTCAAATGATAATCTCCCAATCTCAAGGATACTATACTTTCACCATTTATAGCCAATAGATCCACCTCACCCTTTAAAATATTATTGAATCTATTTGGTTCTTGTATATAAATAAAAATGTGTGATCCACATGCTGTATCCAATACCCAACTTATAGATAATGACATATTTCATTTAATGAAAAAAATACCTAAAGTAGAAGAATAACCTTGATTCTTTTTCCCAAATCTGTAATTTTTATTCTAGTGGAATTTCATGCAACATGAAAACTATACAACCTCCTATTCATTTCCATCCCTCTATATCTATATAATTTTGGAAGGATAGAGAAATGGTGTCTTTGGCTTGGACTTATCTTCAGACCCCTTATCCTTTCCCTTCCGCCTCTTGTTCACCATAAGGATTAAATAATTAGAATTCTTAATATCCTTATCAGTTTGGAAAACTAAATCCAAAAGATATGGTAGTTTCTTTTTCATGTTATTAATATTTTAATTAATAATAAAAGTTGAAAATCTTTGCAGTAAAGAGGAAATAATGAGATCTATTACTAGTTCTTGGATCAGTTTGAACCCAAGGGATTAAATTATCCAGATGTACCCAATCATATTTAGTACATGAGGTCCATATTAATTCCCTTATACTAGAATAAACTTATACAATGCATTGGATATCTCATACCTTTATTACATATCTCTCTCCTAATATAACTATTGGAGATGATTTATCATCTTATAGGCGTTTTCATCCTCATGAATTTTTTACAATTGATTGTACATAGATGAGAACATGATACAATATACATATAATAAATTATCTAAATGCTTCATATACTTATCTCTATTTTAATTACTTTTTACTTGAGGAGGCTTAACATGAAGTGAGGACTCCAACACATAAAGCTTCATCTCTTAGTGTAGTACTATGCAAAAGTGTATGTAACACTTCTATATGTTATGGTTAGTCCTGATATTTTCTTTATCCAGTGTTGATCACAGTGATAATGTACCAGTGGTGTTGGTGGTTTCCTTTTTTATCTTCAACAAATAAATTTAGCAATTATAAATTTATATTCATTACCTTTTAGAAATTATTTATTAATAAAACTATTAAATCATTACCACCATTTTATCGAACCTAAGTATCCCTCACTACTAGATTCAAAATATTCTATCTCTTGAGTATTCTAGTGGTAAGGATCCTTAAAACCACTACTCATAGTCTACAAGAATTTTCTATATCCCTACTCGATGATTTTTAAGGTAGAAAACATACTAGACAACTACATTGACTCATAGTTACTTGAACTATTGAGTAAAGTCCTAGCTTATCAGAATCATAGCATTAACGCCCTAAAATATTTTCCTTTAAAGTTATAGAAAGATATCTTTTCTACTTTGTTTCTACCAGCGTTATTTAATTCAACGCATCAATCTCATAATAACTCCCAGATAGTAGGAGGCACCCTTAACTTTGGATGATGAGCACCCTGTATATATGGTTTTGTTCAAATTTGAATGGCGGAAGGAATCCCTGACTTAATATTTGTTTGAGAGGTTTTTATTAATTTTGATGAATGCAATCCTTTTTTTATTAAATATGTTCATACTCAGTTGTTGTGATCACAACTGAACAAGCATTAATAGAATACATTCATCACGCCTTTAGGAATTTTTTCTATTAATTATTTTATGTGGTTACTATAGTAAACATGCACATATATAAAATAATAAACAATTCATCAAGGAAATAAATTACATGACTGGTCTTGAGCATCTAATAATGGTTGATCCATTTAAACAAAATGTATCAAACATGACCTAGGGATATCATACCTAAGTCAGATCTTGACTCGTATTGCAACTCGACCCCAGTCCAGTGTATGCAATTCTTGTATGGGGAACCACCTTGTCTTGGTGTGGTCTACATTTTACATTGTTGTCAACAATAGTAAAAAAAATACTCACACACAGGAAAGGGGTTATCAGGAGAGAAAAATACATACAGTCAATGATGATAGACACAAAATCACTTACACATATTAAATTATGAATGATGATGCACACACCATGATAAAAATAATTAAATATTAAAATCATCACACGTAGTTAATAAATAATTATATAAAATTAACCCAAAATAACTAATGTTGGTCACTAATCAAGACTATTTAATGGGTAAAATAAAATAATGATAAAATTAAATTTAAATTTGTGGGATATTAATTAAATTAAATGAATTAATTTAATTAAAATATTTTATATTTTTTAGTCTGAAAAATTAATTTAAATCTAACTAAATTACAAAATTAAATTAATTTCCTTAATAATAAATTTATTATTTTTTTTTATGTTCCAAAAAAAATTAAATTAATTTTTTTATTTTAAACAAATACATCCACGAGTCTTGGAACTCACCTAGACCCATTTTAGGCCAGGTAGAGGCCATACAGGCGCACTTCAGGTAGGGAAGACCATGCACAATGCTTTCTTGGGCTAGGTAGGCCTACCTTGAATCGTTCTAGGTCGAGAATACCTACCTAGGCCCATTGAAAGGCTTGTTAAATAGGACTTGACCCTCGAGAGTCTAACATGAGTCAGATCTAGACAAACTGGATCATATTTGGGTAGGGGTTCGTCGTAGGGGGGGTCATATGGTGGCACGATAGTGGGACCATGTGTTGGAAAAGCGGTGTGGCATCCAGCTTCAGCGAATGGAAAAACGAAGGGTTTTGGTGTAGCCACCGACCATCAGTGAGGTGGTCAACTGGGAGAGGATAGTGGTAGTTTCCCATGTGGTCGGTTGGGTGACATCTGACTGGAGATAGTGACCAGTTGAGGGTAGTGGCAAGCATGTTGGTTGAAAATATGTGGGCGATGCTGGCGTCGGTAGTGCCACAGTGGTCGGTTGTTGGGGAATCATCATCATTGTTGGAGGAGGAGGCTCACGGGTTGGGGGTGGGGGAGGGGGTCTAGTGAATCTTAGTTGGGTTTCTTCCTCAAAACAAATTTTTTTCCTATCACACTACCCTCTGAGACACCCTTTTATAATTTTTTTAAGAAAATTTTTGTTACTTTATGTGGAAAAACAAAACATAATCCACCCCAATATTATTAAAACTTTCAATTATTTTATTCCCCCTTATTTTTTTATAGACCCACTGCTTGCTTATTTTTTTTATTAAGTCCGCATACCACCAAAAAATACTTTTCTAGTGGCTGAATTCTATCCAAAACATGGCTGGACAATAAAAATTCACCAAAATAACTATCAAAAATTTAAATGGATAAAAAACATATATTTAAAATATATGTTAATCACATTTTCTTACCCATAAAACTACAATGATTCGTATTAAAAATTTCAAATAGCCACAACTTGGCCATCCAAAATTGGATCGATGCACGGTGTATTTCGTTGGGACCAAATTAAATCCATAAACTTAAATTAATGAAAATTAATTATTTCTAATCTTAGAAATTTCATGTGATATCATGATACCAATTACTGGTACCAGGGTGCATAATAGAATATGGTGGGATAATGAGTTAAAATTTTCATCACCAGAGTGAAAAAACTTCTTCGTATCCAGTGATCTGATCCCTGTAGGATATGAGGATCTCATGTGAATATTTAAAATCAACAAATTAAAATTAAACAATTAACTTATTTGAATCTATGCATGTTTAAATGAAACTAATCTCTGGTGACCATTATTTGAAGGATCTGGGGGAGAACCCCTCTAAATCATCCACACAATCTTTGAAAATATATGTTTATTCTGATTAACGAATTCCAAGTGCTAGTATGGAGATCTGATGATTCCTTCAATGTCAAGAAAATCACCTTAATCCCATACCTTCAACCCAAGAAGGCTTTCTTGGATCGATCACTCATACATAACCTTTCTCTCCCTAGGATGTGTGAGGATATAGAAGATCTCAATTCTGAATGATGAATAGTTATTGTAATGATATCATTTCTCTACTTATATTTTAGATGTCCAAATATCCTGTAAGGGCTCCTCAACCCCTATATATCCAATTCCCACTAAATAAGAAATAAATTTAATGTTATGATGAACTAACTACATCATTAATGTTATTTATATTTTATCACATACTTTTTAATATATAATAAATATATTAAGTGAAAAAACTAAGTCATTAACTGGAATCTTAATTCCCACAAATATTAAATAAATCTTTAATATTAAAATAAAATTTGTTCAAATAATTTTTTTATGTATTCACTTAATACATTGTAAATATATTTAATAAATAAATTCAATCCAATTATTCAATACTCAAATAATAATGAATTTATTTATTCATCGGTGATCGTTAATATTTGGAAAACTCTCAGACCCCATGGTGGGACTCACCATTTACAATATACCTATTCACTAGAATAGGTAAAAATCATGAATATTCTAATATGTGTGACCCTCTAGGCCCTTATCTCGATAGCAATTAATATTATTCACAGACCAAGAGTGGAGTATAGAAACCAATCAAGGCCCGTAAAGAGATAAGGAATAATCATTGCAACAATGACCATTCTAAAAAACACAATGTGTAATAAAATCTCTTTGTCTCATGATATCTCATAAAGTGGGATGCACAACTTGTGTCACTATCCATACATGATTTATTATTTTTTGATATAATTGGATGAACTTACCGTCGACTACCAAAGTCATATATTTATGAAGTTACTACCATCCTAATCAACTAGGCTTGAGATATCACTTTATCAACTCTGAAGTAGAAAATTATATCTTGATCATTCAAATAATGACATACCACCAATGACACACCCAACACAAGCTACCTCTCCACAACCTAATGTCATGGTTTTTTCTTTGCATCAAAGTACGTGATCAAATGGAACACATTGATAATGATATCAAATCAGTAGACAAATACCCATGTTTGTAGATAGGAACTACCCTGAAACCTAAAACACATGGTGTTCCCATTGGAAGGTTTGTCCTAATGATCTTTTCTACTTGAGATCACCAAGTATGAACTTTATGAGAAGAAGTCTTAATGCTTATAATCCCCCAACACCTGGAGGTCACACATCATCTGTTTCCTATCAATATGATGTATCTAGTCCATATTATATAACTTTAAAATTAATTTCATGGTATCTATAGCTTCTCATTATAGTATGGGAACTACTATAACCCTTTGATATGACATGAAATATAAGGAAATTACCATAAATTTAGTGTATTCATAAGTATAAACATTATTCTGGTAAGATAACCCCATATATATATAAAATTATATGCATGTAATGGTTATAAAATAAAAAATACATAATTTGGGTCTAGATAACCCACTTTCAACAGTTGGTGTTGGAGATGTAGCAAAAAAATAATCAAATTAGAACCATATTGGGGAATTTGACTCAGTTTATGAGTAATAACCTTTCCTATATGGATTATAATTCTAATAAACCATGTGGTTTAACAATATACGACTTCTTTATGCATGAAAACCTCTATCATTTAATGGTGTAGCATCTTGACCTGGATGCCACTAAACAGTGCCCCGAGTTGGTGGGTCACATGACCTTAAACGCATCTCCCCAAAAACCAGAGGATGATGACTAGTAGAGAGGTACTATGGTGTGTCCATGGGGATATTATTCCCTTATGATAGAGTATAACTCAATGGTATCAATTATAAATATAAATAACGGAATTAGTAAATCAATTAGATAGAATACAAATATCCAAGATAAGAATATATAAACAATTCCAAGAGGAATCTGATATAAAATGATGATCATGTCATGTCTCTAGAAATAATCCAAAATAGGTATATAGAAATCAGTACAATAAATGTAACAAAGTACCAAAAATACCAAAAAGAAACTATCCTATATAATATAATGAAACTCAACATGGTCTCGTTCTCCCCTAATCCTAAGCATTTCACAAATCAAGCATCGTACTATGGGCACTTTCCCCGATCCCCACCTGCATCCTTATAGCATGTATGGGTACCCGATGGTGGCCTAAATAGGGAATAAGATAACACTCAGTAGGCCACCACCAATAGTATGTATAATAATATAGTCTTTAAAATATAAGATAAAGCAATGTCCATGGTATATAATAGATATGAAAGTAGTACAAGTGAAATACCCATGGAAAAAGTAATACTTTAAAAGTTAAAATTTCAATAAAGAAAAGGTTCCCTAAAAACAAAATTTTGGGTCCCATAACAAGGGTAATGGTAAAATATAACTAAACAAGTGATACTATCTAGTCTAACCACTGGATTCAAATACCCATGTGAGGGCTATCTGCAAGCATAGAAAAATATATCCTCTATGGACACATTGTATAACCAAGTGTACACCACTACAATGAACATGCCATATAAAATAGTATATAACATTCATCATGTCCTCTCCATATAATCAAGTCATCTATAATGGCCTTGACATGTAATCAAAAGTGTTAGACCATGAAGGTTCATATCCATGGTATAAAAGACCAAGGAATCCACATAGAATCATAGGAACATCTCGATGGAAACTCAGTAAAGAATTGGGTGGGTTATAAGGATCATTTCACCAAACTATTTCCAATGTGATCCTTAAGAAATCTGGTTCCAAGGGGTAGCATGGCCCAAGGTATCCTATAGAATCAATACTCAAGGAGGAAACATGTCCAAGGTTTCTACTACTGCAATCAAGATCCTTGAGAGAAAATTCCATGGAATTTAATGGAATAAAGATCCATGGTATACCAATCAATGAATCCACTACCATTTAAATTCATCATTTCATTGCATTAATCATTTAATAAACAATTACATTCCATGAATTCATCCAACTCATATAACAATTCCATTTAAAAAAATCAAAAAAATTCACATCATTCTATCACATGGAAATAGAGGCAAACCATCTCCTAACAATTCACTTCAATTCATTTCAATTATAAAAGGAATTCCTATAAATAAAAAACCTCACACACACCACATGGGTGGTATACCAATATGAAATTAATATCCACATCCCATGGGTGGCCTATATTGGGGAAACAACCTCCAACAAACCCAAAGGAATTAGTGGGAATCCCTAATAGGTTCCAATACATCCAATTCAACCATTTAATAAATTAAAGGGGAGCTTATAGAATTTACAAATCATAGAAAAAAAATATTCTTATAAAACACCAAACCCTAAGGGAAAGGTATATACCACCTACTGTAGGTATGTAGTAGAGAAATCATCTAGTATTAGTTTTTTATTCGATCTAGATAAAAAGAAAAATAAAGAATGGATGAAGAATATGGAAATAGGGAATATCATCTTTCACCTAAAAAACTATATCAATATGAAGTCAAATGAATAATGAAAAAATGAATAAAGAACTCACCAGTGTGAATCCCATGATACCAACAATGTTTGATTCTGAGTTCAGATGAATAATCGAGAGAAAAATCTATGGATCTACCTTAAAAGTAGCTTCCCCATGTTAAGAGGCTGTCAAAACAGAAGAATAAATAGAATAGTTTTAAGTTATAAAACATTCAAGTGAGAAATGGTAATTTCCCTAAGAATTAATAGTACTCATGGTTTGGCATCATGGTTGATCAAATCATGTGCCAACCGTGCGCCCTTCACTGCTTCCAAGGGGTACCTCACATGGTTAGTGCACATAGTTTGACCAACCATACACAAACCATGCAACACCATCTACTAATAAAATATACATCCACTCACATGGTAATACGCCTCCTTCCACATAGTTTACTCGAATCATGTACCTCCTGACAGAGTCCTGGACCACCTCACATGGTTAGAAGTAACTGTGTGGCCTAACCCACATAATTTCTAATAACCACATGATCTATCTATTTTTTTTTCCAAAAAGAGGAGATCTAAGATTCAAACATGCCATGAACACCCCCAATACACCCTTGACCACATTAGGTATCCTTAAAATTTCATAAAAATAATTTTAACTGAAAAACAAAATATTTGTACCTTATAAGAAAATCCAGGATCATACAATCTTTCCCCCTTAAATAAATTCTTCAGCAAATTTACCTCTCAAGGGTGGTTAAGAATTTGATGAGAATAACTCAAGATACTGAGTACATACATTATCCTCCCACTCCCAAGTCTCTTCCTATAAATGGTTGTGCTTCCATAACACCCATACCAGAGGAACTGACTGGTCTTGGAGAACCTTGATGCTTCTATCAAGAATACAAATAGGATGTTACTTAAAGGAAACATCTACCTATAACTCCACTAAATCTAGCTGCAGAGTGCGAGACAAGTTTGAATGATAGCGGTGAAACTAAGATAAATGGAAGAGGTCATGCATGGATTGTACGTCTGAGGTAACTGTATCCAATAGGCCACTAGCCCGACTCTCTCCAAAATCTTGAACAACCTAACATATCATGATGAAATCTTAACCTGTCTTCTAATCCATCTATATACCCGCCTCAATGAGATATGAAAGAAGACTTGATCCCTAACCTCAAACTCTAGAGGTAATCAATGGTGATTGGTATAAGATTTATGTTGAGACTGTGTAGTATCCATCTACTATCTGATCAAATGAACCTGCTTAGAAGTCTATTTCATGAGACATAGTCTTAGTAAATCTATCTCACATGCCTCTAACTAGAATAGGGGTGATCAGAATGGCCTACCATACAAAGCCTCATAAGGTTCCAAATGTATAGTCTCATGATAATTTTTTTAATTTAACTATACTAGGAGAATATAACTCTCCCAATATCTCCAAAAATCTAGGATTCATGATCTCAACATGTCCTTAAGAGCCCTAATTGTACACTTTGACTAGACATGTAACAACCCGAACTGTTGTAAATAAAATTCCCCATGAAATTTATTTAAATATCTTATTATGTAATATAGTTATAGAAAACACATGAACTTATTTGGTTTTATTATATCCTATCATATTTAATTAACTATTAAGAATCATTATCATTGATAATATATCCATTGAATAATGATCACATGATTAGTATAAATATAGGGTTTTAATCAATCGAATTGATATAGAAAAAGGAAGTGTTGACCTCAACCAGTAGGATCATACCCTCTGAAGCCCATTTATCATAGCTTATGAGGGAGATAGAATCTCTGTGATTTTCCCTTGACCAAGACCAAGATGATATCCAACAACTTAAGCATGATAAAAACATTTAACGAAAAAAGTTCAAGCTCATTGCGATCATGGCCCAAATCATGTTCACCGAACCACCCCATGAAAGTCCCACCATCACCCACCTTACTATTAGGGAATTTTTTGGTGTATTAAATTGATATGTGTCAATACTATATAAATATGATTATGTAAATTATTTCATATAGAATAATGAATATCTTTTCATCTTATTATTATTACTTTCTAAATGACTTTTATTTTGATATAATAAAGAACACATTGTATTTTTGGTTAATATTAAAATTCAATTAATGAATTTATGAATTAATGAATTTTTGAAATAAATAATATTTTAATATTATTATTAAATAATTTATATTAAATATAAATGATCATATAATTTTAAGATATCAAATGAAATTCTTATAAGGGTTCAAAAACTGTTATTGTCAGAAAAACCCATCATTTCTTAATAAATGTAGATTTTATTTTAAAAGTGAAAATTCACATATTTATAAAATTATTTAGATAAAATAAATATTATTTTTTTAATCATAATGTCAAAATTATCCAATGGTGAATTTTTCATAATTTTATAATAGTTGAATTTTGAAGTAAAAATTAAGTACCGTATAAATATGCTTTGTGTATTATGACATAATAATGACCCAAAAGTGATGTAATAATTAAAATAAATGGGATCCAAAAAATAATATATGTTTTAATTTTAAAATAATGTGATTTTAAGTTTATTTTATTATTTTTTAAACCCATTATGAATCCTCTTAGACTTATAATATATTTTAAGGTTTTAAAATCTTTTATTTAAGAGTGTGACTCACCTCCACATAAGAAAGGGAATTAATTTATTAAGTTAGTATCATTGCCTTATAAAATAATTAAAAAAATACCATTTAGTAGAAACCATTTTATGAAACCATGATATGGTTTTTGTTTTCGGCTATTTTATTATGTAGAGTCCAAAACCTAAATAATAAAGAAATCCCCCTCTTTCCCTATATAACCCACCCGATCTCCCATTTATCTTCACTAAAAATCCTTGGAGCACATCCATACTCTTCCCTAAACTCTCAATATTCCTCTCAAGGTTCCTCCAAACTCTCAATAATACCCTACCAAGAATTTTTAGTAACACCCTCAAGTAAGGGATCCTCACCTTCCTATACTCTTTTAAATTCGAACACCTTCTTTGGAATTTGTCTTATTAATTAAATTTTTTTATAAATTAATTTATTTATAAAATTACCTTAATTTCAAATTTTTGTTAGTTTAATTATATACCATTTATACTATCTCATTTTGACCCTTACATAAGTCGTTACCATGTCAAAATTTAGTAAGGGATATTTCACTCAATTTTTTTTATCAATCACTTCTTTTTGACTATCTCTAAATTCCCTTTTTATTATATTGGGATATGTTCTTAAATATCCCTTATACTATCCATTTAATTTATAAATTATGAGATATTACTTTCACTCTCATCAACCCTCCCGTTATCCTTTATGTACACCCATTACCATGCTGAAATATAGTTAGGATTCTTTTCTTTATTCATGTTTCTTCATTACCTTATACCATCTATTTATAATTTTTAATGTTGGGATATGTTCTTCCATATCCAAATTACTTTAAATTTTATGTATATATTATGACATACCCCTTTCTGTCTCATCAATCCATTTTTATGAATTTCTAAGTGACATTGTTATGATGCCAAAATTAAACCCTGGTCTTCCATGCCAAAACAATTGTGTAGTGAATTCCATGCCCATTTCTTATCAATAGAGTTCACCTATATTCACATATAATTTTTTATTTTGGGACTTAAATGAATATATTCCACATTCCCAAATCTTAGAATAAATTATGACGATGAATGAATCCATGTTTTATGATCTATGTGAAACACTTAAGTATGAGAATGAAATGAATGTGACGGGATTAGCTGAAATTATATAGTGCTCCAATGAATTGGGTAATGTGTAGTATCATGATACATCATGTTTGGATAGGTAGAGAACCTTATTCCTTTAAGTAACTTTTTCCACCATGATTTCTTGGAAGTTTACCCTTGACCTATGTTTATGATGAAATGTTTATGTTGTTTCCAAATTTCCTGTGTTATGATTATCATTCTATAACATGTATCATTGTTCGTCTTTACGATTCCTACTCATTTTATGCCCCATTGATATTCCTATTGTCTAACATGTATCACCTTATGTCATGTTTATTCCCTTACCGGGCTTTATAGATCACCCCTTTATTATGTTTTCCCCCAGGTTATCTCATGCAGTTTTATAATCCATGGAAATTTTAGAAGCATGTTAAGGAAGTTTTCAATAATGTCATTGTATACCATGTTCAAGATGTTATTCTATATACCTAATTCCCAATGACACTAGACTTATCAATATTTTAAGTTTTATTAAGCGCAATATTATTTAATAAATATTTTATTAATTTGAAATAAAGATTAGGGTTGTTATGGTTGGTATTAGAGGGAGGTTTAGTTATTTTTTGGATTAGGATTAGAAAATAATATAGAAAGCATTAGATATAACAACAATTTTAAGAAAAAATCCCAAAATTTTGGTAAGTATAGAGTAAGTGGATTATCAAGAAAATAAATCTATATTTGGATACTACAAGTGGAAATGGTTCTGGAATAGATGTACCTAAGGGTAACACCTCTGATGAGGTGTGTCAGGCCTAACTTGTTGTAACCTAGTACACAACAATTGACCTTAATGCACACCCGGTTTAACACTCCTAAAAGATATGGTTTGGTAAATTCATAATTTCATTACAAAACATTATTAAGGCAGCACAAATTCACATAAGAGTATATGTTAGGAAATAAATCTTGGATAACATAGATTGAAGCCTAGAAATTAATAAGTTAAAAAATAAATGTAATTTATAAGTTATACATTTAATTTCATTGGATTACACTTTATGTATTTAATAGTTTAAAAATAATCATCCCATCTTTTCCCTTTATTCTAGTTTATGGCCAGAAATTTGAGGAATTAGATAAGCAATCAATACGAAGAGAAATTTCATGAATACCAAAATGAGATAGCCAACCTGATGGTAGTTGGAATCATGAACATTATGATGATACTCTCTCATCTGACTTAGATTATGAAAAGTAACCTATATCAAGTTGAGAAACCAAACCCCCCTAAGAGAGAAAAATCCACAATTGAGATCTTTATATGATAAATTCCTCATACTTTCAATGGATCATCTGATACCATAATCACAAAGAAATGGATCAGCTCGATTGAGAAGATCTTCTCCATACTTCAATGTTATGAAAAAGAGAAGGGTCTACTGGCTGTTTATCATATGGAGGAAGAAGCTGATTAGTGTTGAACATTAATCAAGAACACAAAGCCTGAGGAATATATTGAAGTGATGTAGTGGAAGGATTTCCGAAAAATGGTTTTCGATAAATATTTTCCTCACACTTTCCATATTAAAATGGAAAGGTATTTACTTTCCCTCAAGAAAAAAGATGACGAATATTTTAGTTCATATGATGAAATCATCACAAGAATTGCATGATATGCCTCTATATTTTTTATTAAAATTGAATGAATGGTTGACCTCTTCTTTGGTGGGAAAAAACCTAGTCTAGGAAAATCCCTGATGATATTATACTTTGATAGTTATGAGGAAATTGTCCAATTTTCCCTCAATATTGAAATAAAGATCGATGAATCTCAAGGGTATCATAGAGATAAGAAACATAAAATTAAGTTTAATTCTGGTTTTTTAATGGAGAAATCTAATAGTGATAATAAATTTAAACATCCCACTTGTCAAAGGTATGAAAATAAGTACCCCAAAAATTTACTAAAGTGAATAAAGAAATGATTTAGGTGTGGGAAGGAAGGAAACCTAGCTAACAATTATCAACAAGAGAAACCTGATAATGTGACGAAGGAAAGGAATGATAATTTAAAATCTTAATGCATTGTTAATTACTTAAACTACACAGAACTAGGGAACTTTGTAAATCAATTCACTAATACAAGGGTTTTTAGAGACAACCAACAACCTCCAAAGAAGTAAGGGAGAGCTTTTTCTATCACAACCGCTGAAGTGGATCCTAAAAATGAAGTGGTGATATGTTCCATATTTATTCATTCAAGAATAGTAAACATACTTTTTTATTATATTTATACGCATTCCTTCATATCATGAAAGTTCTGTTGAACTATTCAAACACCTCCACAAAGCATGGTAGAAGATCTATCAGTGAAAATGGAAAATAGATAAATTATTACATCCCAAGTATATAATTGATTTCCTATCATAATTTTTGGGATGAACTTTCTAGTAAACCTTGTAATACTACCTTTGAAGGAATTTAATGCAATTATATCATGGATTTACTTTCCCTATATAAAGCCAACATAAATTTCCAAAAGAAGGAAATCAATATCTGTATTGTGAATTGAACCCCAATTCTGTACAAGTGAAAGGAGGAAGATAAATCTTATTTAGACCCATCATCTCAAGAATGTATATTATTGACCTATGATAAAGCACATCTATCTCAAATTATTGATTCTAAGGAAAGAATCATTCTCAAAGACATACCCATTGTGAGGGAAACACTAATGTGTTTCTCAAATAATTTCCTAGTCTTCCTCCTAGCCGATAGGTTGAATTTTAAATCAATATTATACCTGGGGAATTACCAATATCCAAGAATCTGTATACAATGGTTGTTGTGGAACTTGAGGAGATGAGGAAACAAATATGGGAGAATCTGGATAAAGGGTTCATGTGACCAAGTTATTTACCATGGGATGCACTAGTCCCCTTCATTAAGAAAAAGGATGGTTCAACGTGCCTTTGTATTGATTATCATGATCCCAACAAGATAATGATAAAGATCCCAGTATCCTCTTTCCTAGATTTATGACTTATTCGATTAGCTATTTGGAGAAAAACACTTCTCCAATGTGGATATTTGGATGGGATATTATTTGCTAAGGTCGAATAATAAAGATAATACCAAGACCAATTTTCATATAAGGTATGTGCACTATGAGTTCATAGTGATTCCTTTTGGGCTCATTAATTCTCTAAAAATATTCATGGAATTGATGAATAGAGTCTTTAGATATTTACTTGAAAAATTTGTGGTAGTCTTTATAGATGATATTCTAATATACTCAAAAACCAAGGAGGAGCGTGAGGATCATTTGAGCACTATTCTAAAGGCATTATGAAAGTAGAAGCTTTATGCCAAGTACAATAAATTTGAGTTATGTTTGAAGGAAGTATCATTATTTGGGAATATCATCACAAGTAATGGGATATCTATGGATCCATTAATTATAGAAGAAATTGAAGTGTGGGTGAGGAAAAAATCTGTGACAGATATCCAAAGTTTTCTTGGATTAGATGGGTATTATCATCAATTTTTGAGAAATTTATCATGGTTTTCAAACCCTCTTACTAAGATAACTCACAAGGGAGTCAAGTTTTCTTGGAATGATGAGTGTGAAGATAGATTCATGAAATTAAAAAGGAGGCTTATCATTGCACTAGTTCTCACACTACCCACAAGTAAAGAGATTTTTTGGTATTCAATGATGATTTAAAGAAAGGATTGTTTTGTGTATTAATATAGAATGAAAAAGTCATAGCATTTCCCCATGGTAGTTGATAGTTCCCAAACAAAACTACCTAATGAATGATTTGGAGTTGGATACAGTGATATTTACTTTGAAAATACGGCGTCGTTATCTCTTTTGGGAGAAGTGTGAAATATATACAGATCACAAAAGCCTCAAGTATATATTTACATAGAACAAGATGAATATGTGCCGAAGAATATGGTTATAGCTGATCATGTACTTTGAATTATCAATCCACTATCATCTTGGCAAAGTGAATAAAGTAGCATATTCTCTAAGAAGAAAGGATCCAACAATTCTCTCATTGATGAGAATTGATAGGGATCCTATCTTCTTATATTTGGAAGGGATGGATATGTGAATCATAAAGGAGGGACCATCATCAATCCTTTCACTAATGATTTCTCAAAGTCAATTATGGAGAGGTTAAAGGGTACTCAAAGAAATGATGTGAGAATTTAGAAGAAAGTGAAAACTATAAAGAAAGGGAAATATTAATATTTTAATGTTAATAAAGAAACAATTGTGATATTTGTGTCAATACTATGCATTTTATAAAATACTAAGTTAAAGTAGTAACTATTGGATGATGCACATAGTTTGACTTTCTCCATTAAACTCATAAGCACAAAGATTTATCAAGATCTTTGTGAGCATTACTAGTGGGACAATATGGAGAATGAGATCACTAAATATATATCAAAGTTCCTAGAATGTTATAAAGTAAAGGATGAAATTCATAAGTCTGATGGGATTATCCACCCATTACCCATACCAACATGGAAATGGTAAAATATCACAATTGACTGTGTCACTGGACTTCCGAAGACATCCAGAGAAAACAACGTTGTTTGGGTTACAGTGGATCCTATTATAAAGACATCACACTTCATTGTGATTCAAGAGGACTTCTTACTAGGTCAACCAACATGGATATACATTATATAAGTTGTAAGTATACATGAAGTACCACTACTTATTGTATCCAATCGAGATTTGAAATTCACCTCCAAGTTCTAAAAAAGTCTCCAGTATACTCTTAAAATGATATGAACTTCAGTATGACCTATCACCCTCAAAATGATATCTTATCTAAGAAGACTATTAAAACATCAGAAGACATGTTGTGAGAATATTCTATGGACTTCAAAGGAGTATGAGACCAACATCTTGCTCTGGTTGAGTTCTCTTACAAAAATAGTTTCCACTCAAGCATCCAAATGGCTCCCTATAAAGCCCTTTATGGGAAGAGGTTCCAAACACATTCATTTTTGGATGAAGTTAGAGAATGAAAATTTCTATTTACTAAGAGGAAATGGTGGAAAATTTTAAGACCATTGATTAGAACATCAAGGCTTCTCAGAGTTGACAGAATAGCTATGATGACAATTTTTGACAAGACCTGGAGTTTGATGTTAGAGACATGGTATTCCTCTACATATCTCCATGGAATAAAGTGGTGATATTTGGTAATAAGGGAAAGCTTAGTTCAAGATACACTGGTCCCTTTGAGACCATTTATCATATCAAAATGACAACCTATAGACTCACACTCCCACAAAACCTATCTCGAGTATATGATGTATTCCAAGTATCCATATTGAGGAATTACAAACTATAACTCTTATATGTACTAAATCCAGAGGTGGTACCTTTAGAGAATGATATTTCCTATGAATATTACCAGGTGAAGATCGTAGATTGTAAGGAAAAATTTATATGAAATAAGATAATGAATGTTGTCAAAGTGTTGTGGAGAAACCAAAAGCTTGAAGAGGAAACATGGGAAATGAAGGGGGTGATGAAATAGAGTTACCCTCATATGTTTTAGTTTGGGAAAAGAAAATGTTGATGGTGAAATTTCTTAATGGGGGAAGATTGTAACGACCCAAACTATTATAAATAAAATTCCCCTTTCAATTTATTTAGATGTATTATTATGTAATATGGTTATAGAAAACACATGAACTTATTTGGTTTTATTATATCCTATCATATTTAATTTACCATTAAGAATAATTACCGTTGATAATATAGTTGTTGAATAGTGATCACACGATTGGTATAAATATAGGGTTTAAAAAAATCTAATTGGAAGATAAAAAGTAAGTGATAGCCTCAATCAGTAGGATTATACCCTATGAAGCTCATTTATCAAAGCTTCCAAAGGAGATATCATATTTGGGATTTTCCCTTGAACAAGCCCAAGAAGAGATACAACAACTTAATCATGAGTGAAACTATTTACAAGAGAAGTTCAAGATCATCAAGATCACGACCCAAACTATGTTCACCAAACCACCCCATGAAGGTCCCACCATTGTGCACCTTAATATTTGGGAATTTTCTACTGTATTAAAGTTATATGTATCAAGAACATAGAAATATGAATATGTATATTTTTATAGAATAATGAATATATTTTCATCTTATTATTGTTACTTTGTAAATGATTTTAATTTTGATACAATAAAGCAAAAATTGTATTTTTTGTTAATATTTAAATTTAATTATTGAATTTATGAGTTAATGTATTTTTGAAATAAATAATATTTTTATTATTATTAAATAATTTTTCTTAAATATAAATGATCATATAATTTTTTAGATGTCAAATATAATTCTTATAAAGGATCAAAAACTGTTATAGTCAAAAAATATAGAATTTCTTAATAAATGTTGATTTTAATTTAAAAGTGAAAATTAAAATATTTATAAAATTATTTAAATAAAATTTATATTATTTTTTTAATTAGAAAATAAAAATTATCCAATGGAATTTTTTTTATAATTTTCAGAGACAGTCAAATTATCAGGAAAAAATTATGTACCATATAAATTTTCTTTGTGTGTTATGACATCATAATGACTCAAAAGTAATGTAATAGTTACTATAAATGGGTTCCATGACCAAATATATGTTTTAAATTTAAAATAATGTTATTTTAAGTTTATTTTATTTATTTTTTAAAGCTATTATGAATCCTCCAAGAGTTATAATATATTTTAAGTTTTTAAAATCTTTTCCTTAAGAGTGTGATGCACCTCCACATAAGTAAGAGAATTATTTTGTTAATTTTGGAAATTTTACTTATAAAATAATTAAAAAAATCCCATTTTATAGAAACCATGGTCAAAAACCATGGGATAGTTTGTGTTTTTGGTTATTTTATTACATAGAGTCCAAAACGTAAATAATAAAGAAATCCCCCTATTTTCCTATATAAATCCATCCGAGATACCATTTATCTTCACTAAAAATACTTGTATAATTTTTATAATATTACCTCCACTCTCTATAGTCCTCCCATTGAGCCTAAAAGATCTCAAGAATCCCATCCCAACCATTTGGAGTCCCACACTCAGTAAGGGATCCTCACCTTCCTCTCCTCCTTTCAATTCAATCACCTTCATTGGAATTTGTCTTCTTAATTGAAATTTTTTATAATTTAATTTATTTATAAAAATTTATTTACTATAAAATTTATGTTAGTTTTATGATATACCATTTATAATATCTCTTTTTTTACCCTTACCTAAACCTTTACCATGTCCAAATTTAGTAAGGGGTCTTCCACTCTCCTCTTTTTATCAAGCACTTCTTTTTTATTATGTCTCTAAATTTCCTTTTTATTATGTAGGGATATATTCCTAAATATCCCCCATACTGAAAATTTGATTTATAAATTAATATATCTTTCTTTAACTCTCATTAATCCTCCCATGATCCATTATTTACACCCATTACCATGGCGAAATATAGTAAGGATTCTTTTCTTTATTCATGTTTCTTCATTACCTTATGCCTTCTATTTAAAATTTATAATTTTGGAATATGTTCTTCCATATCCACCTCAATATATATTTTATTTCTATGTGATGATATACCCCTTTATTTATCATCAATCCATTTTTATGAATTTTTAAGTGATGTCATTATGATGCTGAAATTACACCCCGATCTTCCATGCCAAAACAATTGTGTAGTGAATACCATACCCATTTCCTATCAAGGGTGTTCACCTTTATGAACATATACTTATTTAATTGGGGACTTATATGTATTTATTCCAATTTTATTGATCATGGAATAAATTATTATGATGAAAGAATCCATGTTGTATGATCTATGTGGAACACTTAAGCATGAGAATGAAATGAATGTGACAGGTGCGCCCAGAATTATATAGTGCTCTAATGAATTAAGTAATTTTTAGTATCATGATAATTAATGTTGGGACATAGAGTGAACCTAATTACATTATTTTATTTTTTACACCATGATTTCTTGGCAGTTTATCCTTGAACTATATTTATGATGTAGTGTTTTAAGTTGTTTCCACATTTCCTATGTTATGATTATCATCCTATAACATGTATCATTGTTTATGATTATGAGTCATACTCTTTTTATGCACCATTTATATGACTATTGTCTAACATGTGTCACCTTATTCCATATTTATTCCCTTATCGGGCTTTATAGATAACCCATTTCTTATGTCTGTCCCCAGGTTATCTCATGCAGTTTTAAAATCCATGGGGATTTTATAAGCATGTTAAAAAAGTTTTCAATAATGTTGTTGTATATGATGTTAAAGATGTTATTCTATGCACCTAATTCCATAATACACTAGAATTATCTATATTTCAGGTCATATTAAGTGTAATATTATGTAATAAATCAGGTATTAATGTGAAATAATGAACATGGTTGTTATAGGATATCAATCTGATGGTGCTATGTTGTGCTCAGAAGAACCTATATACCCAATTCCATCTACATTATATACCAAAAACAAGATGTAAACTAGGTATACCTATGTGAAATGATAGTATGAGGGGCCCCATTAAGTTATATTATCTCATGAATATACAACCTCCTAATATCAACTACACTGAAGGTCTCCCTGATTAGCAGGAAATGAGCAGTCTTCATGAGCCTATAAAAAACAATTCACACAACAACACTACCTCGAGGAAAACTCAAAAAACCAGTCATGAAATCCATGGTGACATCATTTCATTTCTACTCGGAAATAGGTAACTACTATAAAATTACAGTTGGTCATTAATGTTCCAGCATTACCTTCTGAAAGGTGGAATATCTCATAAAAACCCAGCTACCTCATGTTTCATCCCTAACTACCAATACATGGATATAAATCATGATACATATTGGTAACACCAAGATGGACTACCCAAAATGAGGCATGAAACTCCTATATTAGCTCCTCATATATGTCCATTGGAACCCAAATGCGACCATAGATATGCAGAATTTCCTCCTCACCAATAGTCTAACTAGGAGGCAGGTCTTTACCTACCACTCTCTCCCATAGTACTAGGCCTCCTGCATCAGAAAGATATCTCATCCTCAATCTATCCAAAAAAGTATAGGTCACAAATAAATATAAAATAAAGGTATATCCCTGACCATCCTATACCTCCAACTACATCTCTGAAAGTAAGGCCTTAAGCTTCAACTCACTACTGGCCTCCTGAACTACCTATATCTAAGTACTCCTACTCAGTGAATTAGAAAATGAATTGCCTTTACCAGGTGTATAGATAAGATCAAAGTCAAAATACTATTGGCACTCAACACACCTTTACATCCTATTATTAAATTCACATTGTTAAAATATATACTTGAAGATTTTATATTCTATGTCCATCACAAAATTCCATCCCAGTAAACAATTTCTCCAATAATGCAAAGCATGAACAAATGTAGTTAACTCAAGATCATGTGTAAGGTAGTTCCTCACATGTGGACTCAATTGAATAAGCTTGTATTCCATGACTCTATCTGACTACATAATAATTGATCCCATCCCAATACCTGATGCATTGTAATAAATAGTGTACCTCCTGCCCAAATCTAGAAGAAATAGGACTGACACTAAATTCAGTATCCTTTTCAGCTCCTGAAAGGCTATTTCATAAGTATATATGCATACAAACTTTACCCCATTCTTATTCAAGACCATAAAAGGTGTTCATAAGTGTGATAATTCTTGTATTAAATGTCTTTATATCTAGCTATCCATAATAAATTTTTATGTCAAATATGTTCTTGAGATTATCCTTGGAAACTCCAACTCTTACCTTCTCTAGGTCAACTGATATTACTGTCTCTGGGATAATATGACCCTAGAAGTGAATCTTTTCCATCCATAAGTGGAAATTTGTGAGTTGAGGATATAATTGATGCTCTCCCAATATATACATGATGATATTAAGATGTTTGGCATGGTTGTGTCAATTGTGAGAACACACCAAGATATCATCCCTAAAACCCACCAAAAATGAATCCAGATATGAATGAAAACTCAGTTCATCAGCACTATAAAAACTGATGGCGTGTTTGTGAGATTGAATGACATAACCAAATACTCATATAGACCAGACCTGCTATAAAAATCTATAATAGGTATGTCTACAAGTTGAACATGCACTTGATGATATCTAGATCTCAAATAAATTTTCACGAACACCCAAAATCCTAAGATTCGATTAAAAAGGTCATATATATGTGGCAAGTGATGCTGGTTCTTAACCGTTAACTGGTTCAATTTATGATAATCCATACATATCCTGATTGTACTGTCCACCTTTTCACAAAAGTATTAGAAACCCCCATGAAGAAGTATTGTGTCATATAAACCCCTTTTCCTCAAAGTTTTATATCTTCCTTTTTAGCTCCTGAAACTTCATAGCATCCATCCTGTAAGGAGGAATAGATACCATTGAAACTCCTAAAACTAAATCTACAGAGAAATCCACCTATCATTGAGGAGGTAAACCAGAAAATTCATCTAGGAAAACATCCTTGAATTGATCAACCAATGGAGGTAAATATTCTTGGCATAATGCTTGGTCATCCAGATATAAAATATAAATATGGGCTATTATCCCACCCATCCCACAATTTTGTGGTCCATATCTACCTTCGTTTACATCCCATTCACCTTTTTGAATAAAAATTTCACCCTCTGGTGATGTGAAAGTAACCCTATGGTGATAAAAATCAACATGGACTTGATAAGAAACTAGTCAGTTCATCTCAAGAATGACATCAATCCTTATCATCTCAAGGAAAAGAATATCCCATACAAAATAACACCCACCTATATCATGGGGGAACCCCATACACTAGAATAATCCCTCTATTATGATCCCCAATATAGTGCCAAGAATCATCATGCCATCAAAAAACTAAATTAGGAGCCTAAGGCTCTCCAGAACATGTACATATATAAATCTATGTGATGCACCTGTATCAAAATAATAGATACTGACATAGAGGATACTAAGATCGCACCTCTCATTATAAATGGCCCGATACTCTTTTCCTCATGTATAGTTTGTACAGAATATATATAGCATTAACCATGACCCTATGACACGACCTCACTACCAGGAGCAATCCCATTCTGCTATCTAGGTACAACTAGTTCCTGGATTCCTTGTCCACAACCAACACCTCAGCATAATTGGCTAGTACTACTCTAGATTCTAGCCTAACATGGAGCTGTGAAACATGCTCCTGAACCTGGTGTTGGAGCTTACCCCCTTCCACCAACTACTAGAGAGAAGGTCTTGTAAAACTGTTGCATATAGCCCATCCTACCGCAATCTTGATAATCGACTGGGTCTCAATCAAACCGATTCCTCATATGACCCCATTTTCTGTACTGGTGATAGAAAAAAGAGCTACTGGAACTCAAAACCGGGCTGTTACTCATCTCATGGGAAGTCTAAAAATGTCACTTCTTACTATTATAAGATGAATCACTAGGAGAAGATATTAAACTCCCCTGCTCTATGCCCCCATATTTCCTCGGGTTCTACTCCATAATCAGTTCCATATTCACTATTTTAGTAATATTGGTCTACCTGAACACATTGACCTAATATCAAATAGAATTTCTAAGATCTTCCTCGAATTTTCTCACCCTTGATGACTTATCAATAAGATATATCAACAAAAAATTATATAGCTCTGTAAAGAGTGTCGAATATTCCATAACCATCATTGTTCCCTAGTCTAGATGCATTAACTCACTATCCCACTCTCCTCTCATAGTCTCAAGAAAAAATTATTCATAGTACCTGGTTTGGAAATCATGCCAAACCATGTCTCGCACCCTATCAGCCTAGTTTAAAACATCCCACTAACTCTTTTCTTATCCTTGAATCATATATGTCATCATATTCACTCTCCTATTAGGAGGTGTCTCTAGATGCTCAAAGATCAAAAAATTTGTCTCTAGCCATATCTCAGCAGCCTATAGACTACCATCCCCTAATAATGTGGGAGGATGCTGGTACCAGAACACATGAATCAGCTCTTCCATAGATGGGTCATGTTGTTGTGCTCCCTGAAAAGTATGCATATAGAGAAAATACCCCTCATAAAACTATGCCTTAGAACTTATGTCTGATAAAAATAGGATTTATCAATTGGTATGATAGGAGGATCTACTAGTATCCCATGTCACACCACCTTCGAAGCATGGTCGTCACCACCCTCCTAGCATATGACTGGAGGTCTTCATGGTGAAATGTATCTACAATTCCAAAAAAATGCCTCATAAATGATTTATAACAATATGTTCAAATCTAAAACCATAAGATAGGTCAAAAACTTCCTATAAACATACCACACACCCTTTCCTTCTCCTAAATCTAAGACTGGGAAAAAACAAACAGTTGTAACATCTCTAGAGACACTTAATAATGCCCACTCAAAAGCTGGGTCAAGGTCAAGTTCTCTATTTCACACATTAAATTTGAATTTGAATTCATATACATTTCACAACATTATTTAAATATTTGAACCAAATATTTCACCACTTCTGATCTATAAGGGATCATAGACCTCATTAACTGAAATATGGAATCCATTTAATCCATACCATAACATTTTCCAGTCCATGCGACTAATGGTCTATGACTCACTATGCCACAATTCACCACTTAGGGTGTTTGTTGTAGCCTAATCAGGAAAACACTATTTAGGTTACAATAGACACTATAAGTACCAACGATGTATCTTAATTTTCTACACATAATCATTTATCAAACACTATTCATAAGTCATGCAGTCAAGCAATGCATCCTATATGGAACGGAATAATGAATGGAATGGGAAATATAAGAGGTTCATAAAATGTTGCATGAGATTAATAACCTCATCTCATCAGTTATAAGTAAATAATACCCTCAATCATATCAATAATAACATCATAATTCAAGTGCATCACCCAACGATGGAATCAAATCAACTGTAATAGGAAAAATCTAGAAAATAGCAATTTACATTAGTGGCAATTAGGGTTTTCTCTATTCATGGGTTAGATACTCCCAAACACAATGCATTACCAAATTAGAATTCCATAATATCCCTTTCTATTGTGTTAAAATAGTGAGACATAAATTAAAATTTCTCTGATAACACTTTGTAATGTCCCAACCCAGATTCCACTGAATAGTGACCTGAGTCGGTGGGTCACATGGCCTCAAGAACATCTAATCAAATGCCAAGTGATTTTGAATAGAAGAGAGGTCCTAGGGTGTGTCCATGGGGAGACTATACCCTCATTTAATAGTGTAACATAGTGGTGGAAATCACACAGATGAATATCAGAACCAGTAAATAAATCAGAAAGAAGATAAATATCCAAGATAGGAATATATAAATAGTTCCAAGATGAATATCATATACAATCATGATCATGTCATGTCTCTAAAAATCATCTAAAACATGTATATAGTAATAAATTTAATACATGTATCAAAATACTAGAAATAACAAAAAGGAACTATCCCAACTAGTATCACAAGCCTCAGCTCAGTCCCATACCCCCTTCTCCTTAGCATATCACAAATCAAGCATCATACTATAGTCACTTTCCCCAATACCTACTTTCATCCATATAATCTATCTAGGTACCCAATAGTGGCCTAAAAATAATGTGATATAACACTTAGTAGGCCACCACCAATGGTATCTATAACAATCTAGTATGTGCAAAATAAGCTAAAATAGTGTGCAAGGTATATCACATATATTACAATATTATAAGTAAAATTCCCATGGAAAAATTAATAGCTATAAAGTGAAATTGTCAAGCCAAAAAATGCTCCCTACAAACAATAGTTAGGATCCCATAATAAAGGAATCAGTAAAATATAACTAAACAAGTGATTCTATCTAGTATAACCATTGGGGTCAAATACCCATGCCAGGGCTAACTTCATGTATAAAAAAATATATCCACCATGGCCACACCGTATAACCAAGTGTAAACCACTACCATGACCATTATATATATAAAAATATATAACATTCATCATGGACTCACCATATAATCAATTCATCCCAAATAGACTTTCTATAAAGTGTTAGGCCATGAAGGGTCAGATCCAAGGTATAGAAGACAAAGGAATTCATGTCGAGTCCTAGGATCATATCGATAGAGAATTGATAAATACTTGGGTGGGGTCCAAGTATAATGTCACCTAACTATGTACAATGAAATCCCAATAAAGACATATCCAAGGGGTAGCAAGGTCCAAGGAATTCTAAGGAATCAAAAACCAAAGATGAAATAAGTCTAAGGCATCGACCACTAAAATCAAGATCCATGAGAGAAATGTCCATGGCATCTAATGGAATCATTATCCATGGTATACCAACTAAGAAATCCACTACCATTTTAATTCATCATTTGATTTCATTAATTATTTCATAAACAATTACATTCCATGGGTTCATCCAACTCATATAACAATTACATTTAAACAATCAAAACCATTCACATCATGTTATCACATGGAAAAGGAGGAAAAACATCTCCTAAACAATAAATTTAGTTCATTTAAATTATAAAAGGTATTCCTCTAACTATTAAATCTCACACACACTACATGGGTGGTATAATAATAGGAAATTAAAAAGGCACACCCCATGAGTGGCCTAGGTTGGGGAAACAACCTCAAAAAAACTAAAAGGAACTAGTGGGAATCTTTAATAGGTCCCAATACATCCAAATAAACCATTTAATAAATTAAAAATTTTCCTCTATAATGTTCAACATGCAACATAACAACAACTATGCTTATAAAAAACCAAACCCTGAGAGAAAGGTATAGATCACCTACCATAGGTCCATAATAGAAGACTCATCCAGTATCAGTTTCATATTTGATCCAGAGCAGAATAAAAAAGAAGAATGGAAGAATAACCTGTAAACAGGGAATATCATCTTGCACCTAAATTACTCCTTTAATATGTAGTCAAATGAATAATGATACAAAATTAATGAATAAATCACTGATTTGAATCAGATGAGACTGATGAAATTTGATTCTAAGTTCGAACAGAGAATTAGGGAGAAAAATCAATGGATATACCATCAAAGGATCTCCCTAGGTCAATAGGTTGCCCAATGAAGGAATAAATAGAATATAATTAAGTTATAAAAAAATTAATGGAAATACGGTAATTTCCCCAAGAATTACTGGGCCACACAGTTTGGTCGCACGATTGGCCAACCCATGTGCCAACCGTGCACCCTTCACTACTTAAAAAGGTCACGTCAAATAGTTAGTGTGTATAGTTTGACTATCCATGTGTAAACCATGCAACACCTTCTTTTAAAAACTGTAGACCCACTTGCACCAGCGTGCACCTCCTTCTGCAAAATTTACTTAAACTGTGAACCTCCTGACAGAGGCCTAGACCACCTCACACAGTTTCTTCTAACCCTGAAACCTATCTATTTTTTCTAAAGAAGTGGGATATGGGCTCTAAAAAATCCCCATAAACCCTTAATACACCCATAAACTCATTATTCATCCTTAAAAGGTCATAAAAAATCATTTATACCAGAAGAAATAATATTTATACCTCATAGGAAAACCAGGTATCTTACAAATGGGACTAAAAATCCATTTATAGTCGAGCAATGGATAAGTTCCTTATAAAATATATTACTCAGTTTGGGGAGTAATGAAAGGGAGAAGGTTTTCCTGATAGTTTATCATATCTAAGGGTATACGGATAAATGGTGGTCATTGATTAAAAAACTAATAATAAATAAGAAATAGTAAAAATGGAGTGGAAGGAATTTAAGGTAATATTCTTGGAAAATATTTTCTTCACAAGGAACGAGTGGATATGGAGATTCAATTTTTGAATCTAATACAAAAGGAAGATAAAAATGTTCTTATGTATGAGGCCAGCTTTACAAGGTTATCAAGTCATGTTATGGACTATATATGTAATCCAAAGAATAATATTGACCATTTATCTAATGGGATAAATCCAATACTTTGTAGGGAACTAGTCTCCCAAACATTGTCATCATATGAGAACATGGTACATGTGCTATCAAGATAGAGAAATAATTATCCAAGTATTATGTATTTGAAGGGATGTAAGAGAATAAGAAGATGTTATATCAAAAAATGTATAAAGGGAAAAAGGGAAAGAATGATTTTCCCACATGTGATAATTGGGGAAGGAAATACCCGAGTACTTACTTAAATAAAATGGGATTTTAATTCATATGTGGAGAGAAATAACACTAAGAATGTAAATGAAAGGGTAACGAAGAAACCTCCAAGGTTCAATGTTTCAACTGTAAGAAGATTGGGGACCATGCAAATGAATTCCCTAAGCATGAAATGAATATACCTCAGAAGAAGAAAAGGGATCAAGGTCAATCTTATGGTATTAATAAAACTTAATTAGAATGACTAAAGTTATTGTGTATTTGGATTCAATAATTATGTTGTAGGAGTGTTTTTACCAAAGGTATTTTGGTTATAATAATCATGAAACATCTAAGGATTGTGTTAATTTGGAAGCATACATGTCTTCATGTAATATTAACATAAGAGTTATGGATACCATCATGGGTTTATGCGTTTAAATTTTATCATAAGTTCAATGTCTTAAACGCCCCTTTTTGAGGCTTTATGTGATGGGAATTTATCAAGATTAAGGATATTTTTGAGAAAAATTATGGTAGTACAACCTATTTTTTTAGTATAAATTTTAGTGAAAATTTTATTTAAGGTATAATTCCATTACATTTTGTATACATAAGATTAAATATATTTAAAACTTTTAGAGTCGATATGATCATGGATGTTAAGATAATAATAGTCAATTAAGGCTATTTAATTTCATTAAAAAAGGTCATATAGAAACCCCTTGAAGTTAAAAATTATTTTATGACCAATGTTATTTTTGGGATATTCTTTACATTGTTCGAAACATTATAGGAATTATATTAATATGGTTTTAGAAAAATGATAACCCATATTCCAGGTGACAACCCATCAAATATGGAATGTCCATAAGGTTTTAACCCACAACTGAAGGTTGACAAGGGTGAAACACCTACCACAAGCCTACATGATGTTCCAGTTAATATAAAATTGATTCTAATTAAATTGTTTTATGGATAAATACTTATGAAATAAATTAAGTTGAATTTTGGGTGTTAATGTGGAGGTTTAAATATTAATGTACTATATTAGATAACTCATGCTAACCATTTTGACTTTGGTAAATATTTAGAGACATACAGAAGGAAATTTCACTCTTTTATGGAAATTATGATCCATTAGAAGTTAATTTTAGCAATTTACGTATAAAAAAATTATTTTGTATCTTCATTTCTTGGAGTAATAAATAAATTGGTAATTGATCAAAGCATACTCAAAGGATGAAATTTTAAGTATATTTTCTAGTGTTATCTATCATGATAGTAAAATAATCCCTTAAATATAAGAAAAGGATCTTAAAAAAAGTTATCCTATTTCCATTGCAACTAATGAATTAATTTTCTTTTTTAACTCATCATATATTTATGGTTTTATAGTTTGTAAAGACCTGAAAGTTCCATGTATAGTTTTTTTAAATTATTTGGGATTATTACAAGTCTATGAAAATTGACGGTGCGTGATTCCGAGGCCCGGTGCTCCCGGAATGAATTTATGAATTTTTTTTAAGATACGTTCAGTAAACGCATGAACATCATTTTATATCTTTTAAACCAGTGCTCAGATTAAAAATCTGAGGGCACTGTTGAATCTGTAGTGTCGGGATTCACTTAAGGGAAGCTTCACTTCAACTGTAGTAGGTCGGGAGAAAAAGTTAGTTTTTACTTTTTAAAGAAAAGTAAAATAACATGTAATTATTATTTTATTTTCTTTTTCTCCAATGGATGAGCAGTGGTGGTGGGACCAGGGACTTATCAATCCAATAAATGGCTTGACTTATCAACTACGAAACTCCACCTTTGTGAATTAAAAGAGGTTCATTAATTCGTTTAATGAACCTCATTAATTCCTCAACGCATTCCCCACCTTTTCCCCCTCCTATTTAAATGGAGATTGGGGTGGGGTTTTAAAATGACTTCTTTAAGCGAGGAAACTTTGGTAGAGTTCTGTGGAAACATCCACCAACATAGGATGAAAGCTTGGGCAACAATAATCAGAGATCGACAAACACAAACGACTCCATCCAACGTGGACCCTTCTCCCACCGCAACCGCGACACCTCCAACGGATCTCGAGGTAGGGAGTTTATGTTTGGTTTTGGTTTAACATTATTGAAAGGAGTTTATTTAATATTTAATGTTAGATAAATGTTCTCCTTCTTGTTATCATTTTAACATGGAGGGTGCGGGCCAAACAAACAAGGACCAGAACCTCCGCCGCTTCATTCATGTTGCATTCTTTGGAGACGACTTTCCTTAATTTTGATGGCAACATGAGATAGAGGGTCACGTTGTGATGGTAGAAGTTTGGGAGACTCGTAGGCATAGACGACACCAAGAACAGACAACCAGATCACATCCAGTGGCTCGTGGAAAGAACTGCTGACGCGCTATGCTGGCAGCGGCCGATAGTGGCTGGAGGAGGCCCACGACAATCGGCCGTAGGCAATGGGAAGGCAGCTCCCCATTGCGTGCCGCAGTGTCCAGAGGTGGCTGGACTGATCCAGTTGCGCAGAAGAATGGTGGTGCCCACAAGCATTGCCGATGGCAGCAGCCATGGCCAGCGGGCCGCAACAGGAGTGGGCAGTGCGGCCCTGCGCCGCGTTGCATCGGCTGGAGATCGGTCGGCCACCCTAGTCGACTGTTGCATGCAGTGGGGCAGCGCCCCACCGACTAGATGAAACGACCCTGCGTTCGTGGGGCCAGCTAGAGACAGCGGCCCACCTTCAGGCGGACCAGGTCGGATGTGGGTCGGGCTGGACCCACGGGTCAGCGCGGGTTTGCCGAGCCCCACCCGGTGGGTCGGGCTAACCATATCCTGGGCCCGCGAACAAGCCGAGCCAAACCCAGTGAACCGGGCCACCCATTAACGGGCCGGACCCAGGAAGTTTAGGTAGACCTTGGGACCCATTGCGTCGGGCCGACCTGACCGAGTCAGACCGGGTTGAGACCCAACCAACCCCTGAATAAAGAAACACTCATAACTGACAGACCAGGTGCCCATTTGACACACTGTCAGTGGTTTTGGGACCCTTTTTGGGAAGCGGTCCCTTTGGAATATTCTGGCCGGCCCGACCAAGCCTTGCCGGACTGAGGTGCGATCTGTTTCACGAAAAAGGGTGTAACTAACAAACCAGACATCCGATCGATGCGTCATGTGTGGCATAAGGACCCTTGTGACAAGGAAGTCCTTTGGAGATACTCTAAGTGAGTTTTGGAAAAGTTTTACATGCGATCTGTGTTGGATTAGACTTGAATCCAACCGGGGCCTTTTTTCAAAAGTGCCCATATCTCACAGGTCGGGCGTCTAATCGACGCACCGTCTATCACGTTGGGACCCCTATGATGGGGCAGTACCTTGGGTATTATTTTTGAGGGACTTTTTACCAGTTGAAATAGGACCGATGGTTTGAGTAGTAGAGTCTTCTAGAGATCAGGCGTGCTTCGTGTGAGAATCCAGTGGATGGTTGTGACATGAAGAAGAAGAGAGACCAATACAGGACACCATTAGAAACTAAAGAGTGTGATGATCTAGTTATACGGGTAATAATCCCTACCTCTATACCAGAAACCAATATGGGTTAGCACCAGTGACCAATACGGGTCAGCACCAGTAACAGATATGAGTCAGCACCAGTGACCAATACGGGTCAACACCAGCGACCAATACCGGTCAACACTAGTGACCAATATGGGTCAGCATCTATCAACCAATACGGTTCAGCATACAGTGACCTATAAAGATTAGTTGTAGAGTTACTATATATAGGATGATCTGGCTTTATGACTAGTCATCCCTATCCCAGTAACCTTGAAGTTATACAGTTAGAGTGAGCTGTCTCTTTTTCTTTGTGCTTAATTATTTAGATCATGCTTGTGATATTACATTTGTGGTATTTCTTGTGATCTTTTCCATTATGGATTACTAAGAGACGTTCAGGGGTCTCAGGATCCCCTATTGAGTTGTTATACTCACCCCTGCATGGTTTCCTCCCATACATGTGTGTCTGGTGTAGACTACTGACACTCCGAGGAAGACTTTAAAGGTTCGAGACTTGGTAGAGCTTGATGCGACGAGAGCAGTTAAGATCCTCTTCTTTGACTTCAAACTTACAGCTACTACCCTTTAGGTAGATCTCTAGGGCAGATGCAGCAGCTGTTTACTTTCTTTTCAGTTTCTTTGGATTGTATTCCGGCCCACTATTTTTAGTTTATAGTTTTAGTTGTGGTTTTACTTTACACTCGTGGTTATACCTTACTTTTTTTGGTTGTTTACTTTAGTTGACCTTTTGTGTGTGTACATATCCTTAAGAAAATTCCTTCCATGTCCGGAAAAAGCCTTCAGGTGCTAGTCACCAACCCCAGGCCTATGGAAGGCGGGATTGGGGTAGTCACATCCGGGCCCCATGGGATGAGTCATGACAAAGTGGTATCAGAGGGGGGTCAGTTCTACCGGAAGAACTAAGAGTCTAATTTTAATGAGGCAATGGTGTAAAGTGTCTTGAGTTTGGTTTTTAGTATAGCGAGTCTAGTGTTGGTGCGATGACTGACGTATCCATAAACCAAGACCCTGAATTCTATTTTCCAACTCAGTACATGAAAACACTGGTTTCTAGTGTTTTGAAATGTTTTCTTGATCTTTCTTGAGTCAGCTCACCAAGTATAACTTATTGAATGTGGCAAATCTGTTTCTTACAGGATGCCTCCACAAAGACATACAACCAGGATTCTAGTTAGAGATCATGACAGTGGCCCACCAAGTAATGAGGCATATGTACAGGGACCACTCACAGAGATGGAACCTTCAGGTGGTGTACCGGAACCACCACCACCCATTGAGAAGTAGATGCTATTAGTGGATCATGTATGTTGGATGAGAACATTGCATGAGTTCCATAGATAGTTTCCTCTGAGGTTTCGAGGAAAGATGGCCCCCCAGGCAGAAATGGACTGTCTTGAGGTAGTTTCTCAGGTATTTCGCTTAGTAGAGGCACCCGTAGAGCAGATGGAGATATTGGCTGCTGGCCTTCTTCAGAGCTCGGCAGGACGATGGTGGAGCTCGACGCTACAGGTGCATGAGGAGATGACCCTCACCTGGTCAAACTTTTAGATCCTTTTCAGGCTGGAGTTCATGCTAGAGACACTATTCTCTATGTGTATTCAAGAGCTACTGCATCTGTAGTAGGGCATCCAGACTGTGGCTCAGTACTCAGCAAGATTTACCGACCTCTCCCGATACTCCACCGAAATGGTACGATACCCTTACTTCAGGGCCCAGACTTTTGAGTAGGGGCTCTGATGAGAGATCAGAGCTGATACAGTTTCTCTCAGCATCCTGATGTAGGCTGGGGTGCTAGAGCAATCTTTGATGGTGGATAGATTCCTTGCCGAGCATGCACTGAGAGTGAGAGCCCCTACCAGATGACAGGTAGCAGAGACATCTGCAGCTGGTAGTAGACAGATGACGCAGAAGCCCAAGCGGGTTAGACCTTCCGAAGGGTGACTAGGGGATACAGGGTCAGAGGTGTGGGGCTCAAGAGGATGAGGGAGCCACCAGCAAGGCATGATATGTTTTTCCTGTGGGGGACAAGGTCACAGATCTCGTGACTATCCGACTCCCTGGACGGATGATTGACAGACAGTGGAGGGGCCACCGAGGTAGCGACAACAGCAGGATAATGATCATTATCCCAGCGGTGGATGAGGCATGGGAGAAAAATGTGCATCCGAATGTGTTCGGGGTCACCAGACACTACCACCACCACCCCAGGTGGTCCACAACGAGCTCAAGGAGTGGGTGGATGGGGACAGGCCCAACTACAAGCAGTAGAGGCTCGTGATCCTAACGTCCCTGAGATGATACGAGGTATGATATGTATCTTTTCTACTTTAGAAGTAGTGCTTATCGACACAAGTTCTATCCATTATTTCCTTGCCGCTGACTTAGTTCGGGACTCTGAGATTCCAACCGATCTTTTAGCTCGACCTTTTCATTTGGATACTCTTGTAGGATGAGATTCAACGATCACACACTGGTGCCGATAATGTGATCTTACTCTCAGAGGAGAGAGTTTCAGATGTGATCTTCTAGTAGGGGAGTTGAATCCCTATGAAATCATTCTAGGAATGGACCGGCTATCAGCAGTTCATGCAAAAATTGACTGCTTGAGACGTACAATGCGATGTACGTGTAGAGATGGAGACCCCTTTTCCTTTGTTGGTGAGAAGGAAAATAGAGCCGCATGAGATGGACTTGCGCTCAAGAGGGTGAAGCTGATTATATATCAGTTGGACTGAATGACCTTCGACACGGTGGATGAGGAGAGTCCACAGTTCCCAGTGGTGGTGGATGAGTATGAGGATGTCTTTCCAGAAGATGTCCTAGGACTACCTCATCGAATAGAGGTAGAATTCCGCATTGAATTGTACTCATGAACATCACCTATATCTACACCAGCATATCAGATGGCCCCTAAGGAGCTCTAGGAGCTAAGGGTATAGTTGGAGGACTTATAGAGGAAAGTATTCGTAAGACCCAGTGTTTCTCCATGGGCATCCTCGGTGTTGTTTTCCAAGAAGGTAGACATAAGTTTTAGGCTATGCGTGAACTTCCGGTGCCTAAGCCAGGTGATCATGAAGAACAAGTATCCTCTACCGGGGATTGATGATATGTTTTATCCGTTGAAAGGAGTGAATCAGTTCTCAAAGTTAGACCCTATATTAGGCTATCATCAGCTCAGGGTACAGGATGAGGGCGTACCGAAGACAACCTTTAGATGTCGGTATGGCCATTACGAGTTCTTAGTGATGACTTTTGGCATGAACAATGCTCCAGGAGTGTTCATGGGGCTCATGAATATTATCTTTCATCCATACCTCGATTCCTTTGTGGTGTTATTCATAGATGAAATTTTGGTGTACTTAGCATCTGAGGAAGAGCACGATGTACACTTGAGGATAGTTCTAGACACACTCAGAGAGCACCAGTTATATGGTAAGCTCTCGAAGTGTGAGTTCTGGATACGGAAGGTCCATTTCTTGGGACACATCATCTTAAAGGCTAGATTTACAATAGATCCAGCGATGACCAAGGAATTAGTTTCTTGGGAGCCACCCAGGAGTGTTATTGAGGTGCAGAGATTCCTTGGATTAGAGGGATACTATAGGAGGTTCGTACCCAATTTCTCCAGAGTAGAAGAACCTATTACTGCCTTGAAAAAGAAGGGTAAACCCTTCCTATGGTCAGAGACATGCTAGAAGAGCTTTCAACAGTTGAGGCAGAGCTTGACTAGAGCTCCCATCATCAGGTTTCTGGAGGAGGGAACTGACTATATGGTTTACTATGATGCATCAGGGACCGAACTCAATTGTGTCCTAATACAGGGTGATGCAGTGATTTCTTATGTCTGATGACATCTAAGGCCTCATGAGAAGAATTATGTGACTCATGAATTGGATTTGGCAGCAGTAGTCTTCACACTGAAGATGTTGAGAAACTACTTGATGGGCGAGCGGTTCATTGTTTACTCAGATCACAAGAGTCTCAGATATATATCTTCACACAAAAATATCAGAATTTGAGATAGTGAAATTTTCTAGAGTTCCCCCAAGACCATGACTTTGAGATAGTCTATACACCTGGGAAGGGAAACATAGTGGAAGTTTCACTTAGTCAGAGATTGAGTTCACATCTACTGAATGAGGCTTCAGAGTAGTTATCCTCGCTTCAGATATCCTATGTGGATAGAGATGAGACAGTCTATCTCCAGTTAAGGGTAGTTTCCCCTCTACTCCTTCAGCAAGTTAGGGAAGTGAAACTTAGAGACAATAGCTGTGAGACTACACATGCTCAGATATCCTCAGGCCATGCACCTGACAGATATTCTGAAGGTGGGAAGAACACTATCCTTTTTAGAGGATGTACATTTGTACTAGTGGTATTATGAGAGGAGATGTTGAGGGAGTTCCATACACCCCCCTTGGCAGTGCATCCAAGCGTGATGAAGATGTATCAGGACCTCTGACATCAGTACTGGTGGCTAGGGATGAAGAAAATTGTGGCAGAGTTTGTTTCTAGATGCCTCACTTTCCAACAAGTGAAGGCCAAGCAACAAGTACCAGCAGACTTGACCCAACCCCTTGAGATACCAGAGTGGAAGTGGGAATAGATATCAATGGAATTCGTGATGGGGTTACCACATACATCCTGAGGGTATGATACCATCTGGGTGATCATTGACCGACTCACCAAGTCAGACCACTTCCTTACTATTCGAGAGAAGGGTTTTCTAGAGAGCTTGGGATGTCTCTATGTTTAGGAGATTGTACGACTTCATGGGGTGCCTTCGACAATAGTCTCAGACTGTGACACAATATTCACATATCAGTTGTGGAAAGGATTGCAGGATGCTTTCAAGACTCATCTTCGCTTGAGCATAGCTTTTCACCCACAGATAGATGGTCAGACTGAGTAGACCATCCAGACCATGGAGGACATGCTTTGTGAATGTGTCCTAGATTTTGTTCATAGTTAGGAGGACCACCTACCCTTGGTAGAGTTCACGTACAAGAATAGTTATCACTCCACCATTGGTATGGCACATTTTGAGGCATTGTACAGATGACCGTGCAGATCACCCTTGTACAAAACAGATCCAGGAGAGCCATCACTCGTGGGCCTAGAGATGGTACATGCTACCACTGAGAAGGTGAAGGTCATAAGAGAGCAGATGATGATTGCACAGAGTCGATAGAAGTCCTATGATGATAGGCGATGTAGACCAATGGAGTTCTAGGAGGGGGACCACATTTTCTTGCGAGTCTTACCTCGATGGGGACTACAGAGATTTGGCCGAGGTGACAAACTCTCACTGAGGTTTATTAGACCATTCCTGATACTTCAGAGGAATGTAAAGGTGACGTACCACTTGGCACTACCACCGCAGTTGGAGAGGGCGCACGACGTCTTCCACGTATCCCAGATGAGGAGATATGTGCATGACCCATCTCACATCATCAACCATGGAGAGATGAAGATTGACCATGGGGCTACTTTTGCAGAGTACCTGATGGAGATAGAGGATTGATAGGAGAAGATCCTTCATGGGTGGTCGATACCTCCGGTGCGCTTTTTGTGGTAGCATGGGAATCTCCAAGGGAGCACATAGGAGTGAGAGACTCATATGTGTGCCCAGTACCCTTCTTTGTTTATGTATCCTTGTTTGGCTTTCAAGGACATAAATCTTCAAGGTGGGGAGAATGTAAAGACCCTAAAATTCCATTTAATTATTTTTAAATTAGTTAGGATTATTATGAGTTTGCAAAAATTGACAGTGCGTGATTCCGAAGCCTGATGTGCACGAAATGAATTTCAAAACTTTTTTTGAGGTACGTTTAGTAAACGTGCGGGTGGAATTTTCTATCTTTTGAATTGGTTCTCAGATTAAAAATATGAGGGCACCGTTGAATCTGCAGTGCCAGGATTCGCTTAAGGGAAGCTTCACTTCGACCGCGGTAGGTTAGGAGAAAAAGTTAGTTTTTTGACTTTTTAAAGAAAAGTAAAATAACATGTAATTATTATTTTATTTCCCTTTTCTCTAATGGATGAGATACAGTGGTGCGACTAGTGACTTTTCAAGCCAATATATGGCTTGAATCATCAACTGCATAAATCCACCATTGTGAATTAAAAGTGGTTCATTAATTCATTTAATAAACCTTATTAATTCATCAACGTGTTACTCACCTTTACCCCTTCAATTTAAATGGAGCTCAGGGTGGGGTTTTGGAACAACTTCTTCAAGTGAGGAAACTTTTGCAGAGTTTGCGACAACATCCACTGACGGAGGATGAAAGCTCGGGCGGCAACGATCTGGGATCAATGAACATCGATGACTCCATACAACGTGGAAGCTCCTCCCTCTACAACCGCGAAACCTCCAACGGATCTCAAGGTAGGGGATTTATGTTTGGTTTTGGTTTAACATTATTGAAATGAGTTTATTTAATCTTTAATGTTAGATAAATATTCTCCCACTTGTTATCATGTAAACGCAGAGGGTGTGGGGAAAACAAACAAGGCTTGCACCCTCTACCGCTTCATTCATGTTGCGTTCTTCAGGGACAACATTCCTAAATTTTTATTGAAATGCAAGATAGAGGTTCGTGCTTCGAGAGACTCGTAGGCGTAGATGACACCAAGAACGGACCACCGGAGCACGTTTGGTGGCCTGTAGAAAGAACCACCGGCGTGCCATGCTAGCAGTGGCCAGAGGAGGCCCGCAGCAACCGACCTTGGGAGGTGGGAATGTGTTGCACCATCACACACTACAGTGGATAGAGGTGGCTGGCCTAAGCTGACCGTGCGGAAGAAGGGTGGTGCCCACAGGTGCTGCCAGCGGGAGCAGACGTGGCAGGAGGGGGCGGCGCGGCCCTGCGCCATGCCGCATCGACTGTAGACCGGTCGGCCCCCCTGGAGGACCATTGCACGCGGTGGGGCAGCACCCCACTGGATAGATGAAATATCCCTATATCCTTGGGGCCCGCTGAAGAAAGTTGTCTATCTTCAGGAGAATGTGGGCCAGCCGAACCTGCCAGGCCAGACCCGCGGGCCAACATGGGTGGGCCGAGCCCCACCTGGTGGGCCTGGCCAACCGCAGACCGGGCCCGCGAACCAGTTGGGTCAACCCCAACGGGCCAAACCCATTGAACTGGGCCGACCCTTAATGGGCCAGACCTGGGCAAGGTCAGGTAGACCCTAGGACCCGTTGCGTCGGGCCGGCCTGACCGAGTCGGACCGGGCCCAGACCGAACTGGTCCCCGAATAAAGAAACACCCATAACTGATAGACCAAGTGTTCATTTGACACACCGTTAGTGGTGTTGGGACCTTTTTTTGGAAGAGGTCCCTTTGGAATATTACGGCGGGCATGACCGAGCTAAGACTGACCAAGGTGTGATCACCCCTGTTTCACAAAAAGGGATGTAACTAATAGACCGAACGTCTGATCGACGCGTCGTGTGTGGCATAAGGACCCTTGTGACAAGGCAGTCATTTGGAGATACTCTAAGTGAGCTTTGATAGAGTTTGACATGCGACCTGGGTCAGATCAGATTTGAATTCAACCATGCCATTTTTATAAAAGTGCCCATATCTCACAGGTCGGGAAACCGATCGATGCGTCGTCTGTCACGTTGGGACCCCTATGATGGAGCGTTCCCTTGGGTATACTTTTTGAGGGACTTCATACCAGTTGAAATAGGAATTATGGCTTTATGAGTAGAGTCTTATGGAGATCAGGCGTGCTTTGTGCAGGAATCTAGTGGCTGGATGTGACAAGAAGAAGAAGAGCGACCAATACGGGACAACATCAAAAACTCCAGAGTGGGATGATCTAGTTGTACGAGTAATCATACCTACCTCTGTACTAGCGACCAATACAGTTCATCACCAGAAACCAATATGGGTCAACACTAGAGAACAATATGGGTCAGTATACAGTGACACCTATACGGGTCAGCAGTGTAGTTACTACAGATAGGATGGTCTGGCTTTATGACTAGTCATTCCTATCCCTGTAACCTTGAAGTTATACCATTAAAGTGAGATGTCTCTTTATCTTTGTGCTTAATTATTTAGATCATGCTTATGATATTACATTTTTGGTATTTCTCGTGATGTTTTACTTTGTGGATTATTGAGAGACCTTTGGGGGTCTCGGGGTCCCCTGCTGAGTTGTTATACTCACCCCTGCACAGGTTCTGCCCGCACATGTGTGTCTAGTGCAGACTACTGATGCTCCAAGGTATACTTTGGAGGTTCGATAAATGGTGGAACTTGGTGCAATGAGATCAGTCTAGATACTCTTCTTCAACTTCAGACTTACAGCTACTACCCTCTAGGTAGAGATCTAGGGCAGATGTGGCAGCTGTTCACTTTCTTTTTAGTTTCTAGGGATTGTATTCTAGCCCACTATTTTCAGTTTATAGTTTTACTTATGGTTGTAATTTAATCTCATAGTTATACCTTACTTTTTTTGGTTGTTTACTTCAGTTTCCCTTCTGAGTGTGTATAAATCTATAAGGCAATGCCTTCCCTATTTGGGAAAAGCCTTCAGGTGCTAGTCACCAACCCCTGGCCTAGGAAAGGCGGGCTTGGGGTAGTCACGTTCGGGCCCCATGGGATGGGTTGTGACATAGTCATTTAATTTATATTGATTATTCAATTTCTTATGTTCTATGATCTCTATCACTCTATATAATTATTTATGCTTTTCTTCTATGTCCATATTTTCAATTCCTACTATTGTTTTCTTACTTGGAAACCTTGTTATGTGTTATTATATATGACCTTCATACTTTCCTTTATCTCTTTTCAAGAGGAATATTTGTTTATTCTTTTTATGATGTGAGTTTTCAACGAAGGAATTTTTAGATGACAAACCTTTGATTTTAGAATGCAAGTTCAAATTATGAGGATAAAATTTATTGACGGTGGGGATAATGTAACAACATGGTATTTTAAAATAATAAAATTTGTTTCAATAACATATGTGACACACAACACCGGTATTATATAGTCCATGAAATATATCTATTTAAATGTAATATATTTGATAGCTTATGATACATGCAACCCTAAGTCTAATTGAACCGTATATCGTTATAACTTAGACATTAAATTCACGGGTATGAATAGAAATAACTAAATTATTTAAATTATATAGTTTACACATGTATAAAATAAATTTAATGGTTTTATATTGTTTATTAATAAAATAATAATCATTTTAAAGAAAAGGAAATGTTCTTTGAAAAAATTTATTTTTATAAAAGACGGTTTCATCGTGCTTTACATGCATAATATAAATTTATTTTTTATCACTTTTAAAAAATTTAATTTAAAAAATAACTTTATTTTTGAAATTAAAATTATAAAATTATCTTAGATTAAATTATTGAGAATTTTCTAAAAATATTATTTTTTTATGAATAAGGAAAAATACTGGTTTTTATTGAAAAATGAATTTTCATTTAAAGCATTTAAAAGTTCCATTTTGATTTAAAATTATTTTTAAAATAAAATTAGTTCAATTATATTATAATAAATACAATTTATTTCTCTATAAAAAATTTATATTTTATTTTAATATTAAAAATTTCTATACTTATGAAAACTTTTCTTCGGAAAACCATTTTTTCATCGTATCTGTGATATTAATTTTAGATTAAATTATTCCAATTTTAGGAATTTAATTTGGAAAAATAGATTATATATTTGGAATAATAATAATTAATATTATATAATAATTAAAACTTTTTTTTTCACAACAAATAGTAAAAATAGTAAAAAATAATTACCACGATCAAGGTTTAAACGGGCTTATTAGGGGTTAAACTAAAAAGATAAGGGTTAAAATGACCTAAAAACATGTAAAATTCATATTTTTTGGCCATATTATGAACTTATCACATCTAGTTCTTGATAATAATCTATTTTGGATCCTTTTTTCATGTGAAAAATGTGGGTATCACTATTTGTTTAAAAAAAATCCAAGTGTGTCCTCTCCCCCACTTATAAAAGGCCACCCCTATCCTCTCAACTTCACCCTCCCAGAGCCTTTTGGTTTGGTTAATACCTGACCAAATATATTTCTTAAATCCCTACCTACATCTTAGAGGAGTTTTTTTTTCAAAAATCAAATATTGGAAGGCTTTAGGTATAAACTTAATGAGGTTTTCCAAAGAACAAGTAAAGTTCTTAACCATGTGGTTTCATTTTGCATCTTCCTCTATATCATTAAAATATTATCCAGATATGTTAACACAATAAAAAAATTAGTTCCTATATACTAATATTTTATTATTTTAATTTAATAATCAATATCCATCTCCTCTTCTATCAAATGGGAAATGAAACTGTCGATCAGGTGTACGGTGGACTACCGCTTCGCGAATTGATGTAATTTGTTTTCCATCACCGCCTCTCACAGATGGATATAATAATGGATTGAACATATTAATAATATATTTGTGAAATTAATATACTTTTATAATTATAATATCACATATAAATTTTTACCGTCCAATCTGTTGGAAAATAACAATACAGCTCAAGCGTATGTGTGGACTACTACCACCTCATTAAGATGTGAAATATTTTTCATTTTATTTTGAATTGGATGGTAATAAGGATATAATTAATTAAAATATATTAAATATTTGATATAATAATATTTATTTATATGTTAGATATTATTTTACCTTCTTATGATTCATTTGTTGAAAAAATAGAAACAACGTTCATGCGTATGTATGACCTACCATCTCCATGAATGGTGTAACTCATTTTCAAATATATAACTTTTATAGACCAGTATAAATAATTATATAATTATTATATATGATATTTATATCATGGTAAAAATTATTTAAATTATGGGACCATGATCAAAGAAAAATTATTGAAATTACCAAACCGAAACAAACATGAAAAATGAAACAATTATCACTCGAAAGAACAATTTTAACAAATAATTGTTAATAAACATGTCATAAAAGGATATAGGTAAACCATATATGGTATAAAACATATGAGTATGATTTTATAATATATTTATAATATATCTATATTTATTATATAGGATTTACATACATGTACTATGGAAATTATACATGAGGTAAGGGTTTCTCATATCTCATTTACTTCCATGAGACATATGCCATATTCATTAATTATTTATTTTGTGTGGTGTATATACTACCAATTTGATATGTTATATCATAAATCTATTTACCTTTATGGTATTTAAATTTTAATTTGATGTTATTTATTTCACGGGGCTTAATATTAAAAAATTTACCCTGCGGAAAGGGTTTTACGATTATAATCTCATAATTTATTATAATTGTTTATGATTAAATTTACAATGATGAAATCTTGTGATATATCTATTAATAAAATAATGAATTTTATTCCCCTATTATTTTTCATGAAATTTTAAAGTAATAGAACCATTTTCTCTCTTTGATACTTAAAATTATTTAGAAAATGTTTTTAAGAAAAGTTGAATTTATTTCTCTCTTCATTCAAAAATATATTTTCTTCCGTATCCATGTTTTCTAAAAAAATTCAAAAATGTTTTTAACATTATCATAATGGGTTTTTAGAGAAATTTTTACCAATTATTTAGATTTTACAAAATGTTTTTAAAGGAATCTTTCTATCATTTTCTGAATGAGGTAATTTTTTTACTTTTACCGAAAATGTAAAAGGAGTATTTATTTTAATGAACTAAACATGTACAAAATTTACCACTTTCAAGACCAGTCATTTATTTTAAGACTCATTTACAAGTTTACATGGTTATTTTCAAATAAAATGTTTTTCCTAATATTCTAATTTTTTTTTATTGTTATTTTCAAATTAAATAGGACATTTTATTCAATAATGTTATTAATAACATTTTATGGTATGAATATTCATTAAAAACAACAACCCTTATCTTACTTGTGATATATAATTAATATGATATAATGATAACATCCATATTATTTCTCCAGATGGTGTATGATCAATTTTGTTTGGGATATACTATTTTGATACAATTCTCCATATTACTTTTTGTGCTTATGATTATGTTTATTTATTGAGGAAATTATTTACATTTCATATTCTATTTCTTCAATAATTTTTTTTTGTTTCACTCCTTTCATATGCGGAATTCATTGGACTTAGTTAGTGATTGGTGGGTCTTGTTATATCCCCTTGATGTATCAGTAAGTCTCCTAGGACAAACTAGATTGGGTATTTATCTGAGACCTTACCCATTTATGTAAGATATTTAGGTATGAGGACTTTATAGTGTGGTTATGATATCCTATGTTATGAATTTTCTCATTATGAGATTAGTTATTGATGTCCTTGTGATTATTATATTATTCATAATATTCATGGATATGTTTCAATCTCATGGGATTATTTATATGGAATGATTTGATCATCATTTATTCCTTCCATATTATTATTTGTGTTCAAGTTATTGATAAAATGTAACATGTTTTAGTTATTTACCTTTGCATATTGATCATGACTTATTTTTTCATGATAGCTTCTGTTGCATGCATACCATTACTGAAAATTAAGTCTCACCCCTTTCTTATGTTTCCTTCCCTGATGATGCCAGGAAGTGTATTTTGATTGATATGTAGGGATATTAAAAAGGGAATAATGATGTTCTCGAAGAAAATTATATGTTGTATTTTAGGTTTTCAAATGTAATGTGAATTCCAAGTATGTATCTAGTTTTCTAAGTCTACTAAACTATGAAGTCCTCTAGCATGAAATAACTTGCATCAAGATCTAATGTAATAAAGTAAGAAATGACTCTAGTTTAATAGGGATAGGGTATTTACACAAGAAAATCAGATGAATTTGGCCTCAATGACCACCCTGAATATTTACCTGTTTATTGAAATTTGTTCCCTAATATTTAGGATTACTTAATCTTTAAATACAACTTCCATAAAATGGTTGATTATAGATATATGGTTTTGGGGAATTCTTCAATGAAAGTGTCCCATGTAATGACTATCCAGTCAGATGAAGAAGGGGATTGGAAAGAAGTCCCAACTAAGCACGAGAAAAAGTTGAACAAATGGATGACCCTAAAGACAGTTGATCGATATCATTCCATTCTTAAGAAATAAATATATCAACCAATTATGGTCCTTATTCCTCATTAATTATCCAAATGGACACTATCATATTCATCCTTTCGAGGTACATGAAACTAGTGGAAGCAAAATAGAGTGTAGGAAGAAGAATCTAACCTGACTACCAAACCGACCAGGAATCTTATAAACATATTTACATCACTATTTGAAGCATCAAAACTTCCCCACCAAATGAAATCCTCATCAGATAAAGATATAATTTTTGATAATATTAATTTTTTCATTTATCACACACCT